>NIVC01000011.1:397500-432646 GCA_002269645.1 Macrostomum lignano | reverse complement strand
TTGTATGTTGTAAGTGAACTCCTACAATTCTGCCAAAGTCAGCGTCGAAACTTATATGGGAAAACTGCAAATTTTCCGGATCAGGCTTTAGGCTATTTTAATTTTTAATTTTCACATTTAACATCCCTAAAAAAGCAGAAAATCTTTTTTTAACCCCAATAACCTTCTTGGCCACTCTGCCTGGGGCTGCAGCCAGTTTGTAAAAATAGCCACCCCAAACCTCCGCCGCGGCCGCTGTGTATTGAGGGTGTGTGGTGCGCGTGTTCTGGGTTCAATGCAAATAAAACCCCCCGCGTTGGGGGGCTGAGTTAAATTTAATGCTTTACCCAGAACGGGGGTTGGGCTTGGGCTGAGTGTACATAGCAGTTGTACAGTGTGAATAGATAGACTGTGTCGAATTCAATTGGTTTTATTATTGGCGCCTTTTTTCCATAGGCAGCCCTGTGTATTAGTTTGGCGTGAAATTCAATGAATAAACTTGCGAACTTCTCTAGCAACTTAGCAAGCAGTCGGGAAATTGGTGAATTTCAAACGCTAACATGTTCCTCGAGTTTTAAACTTTGAGAGGAAGACTTATATTGCTAGAAAGATCTTGCAACGCTGAGTTCGGGGATATAAGTTGTTTGCTTTAAATATGAAAAGAAAAAGCACAGCATTTAAAAAAACTATTTCCATACTTTTAACTTTCTGCAAAAATTGTACTTCAGTTTTGGCGAGACGTAATAGATAAAGTTGGGCGTATTGGAAGGGTGTCTGCCGTGCATATTGGAGGGTTGATTTAGATTGCGCAACCGTTTATTTAACTTTAAATAAGACTGATACTGTCTGACTGAGAAATGGTTTGCGCAATTAATTGATTCAATTGATTCAACACGCAGCTCTGTGCAGCTCTAACCCTAACCCTAACCAATGAATTCTGAGAGTTAAGTTCTTTTTGACAGAAAATTTCGATTGAGTCCAGTTTCACGGAGTATTCTGATGGTTTTCGGTTCACGAGAGAGGATTTCTTTCGTGGAGAGAATTTAGATGTATTTCTGTTTTACGGAGACGATTTTGATGGATGTCAGTTTCACTCAGAGGATTTCCATGGAGCCCAGTTTCACGGAGAGGATTTCTGTTTCGCGGAGAGGATTTCTGTGTTCGCGGAGAGGATTTCTGTTTCACGGAGGGATTTTGATGGATTTGGTATCTTCAGTCAGTCAGTAAAGAGAGTAAAGAGAAGAGTGAAAAGAGAAAGAGAAGAGATTATAGAAAAGAGAGTAGAGATGAGAGAGGACAGATTAGACATGACAGATGGGAGAGAAGAGGGGATGTAAGGCGGAACGAAGAGGGAGAGAGAAGAAAAGAGGAGAGAGGAGATGAGAGGGAAGATATGAGATAGCAGAGGGAGACAGGAGAGATGAGAGGGGAGAGAAGAGAGGAGCTGAGAGTAGAGGAGAAAGAAATAGTGAGATGAGGCATGAGGATGAGAGATGAGAGAGGAGAGAAGAGAGGAGAAAACAGGGGATAAAGGAGACAGGAGAGAAAGACGAAAGACGAGGGAGAAGAGATAAATAAGGTGGTAGAGATGAGAGACGTGAGAGGAGAGAGAAGAGAAGAGAGGAGACAGAAGAATCTGAGTCTGGACAATGGCAGTCAGTTTTTGCGAACAGGGAAAACAAGATATGGTATTTGAAAGGCTTTACAGAGGATTTGGAGATGATTTGGAAGATGGGATTCAAGTCAGCTGGAATTTCAGCTGATGGATTTCAGGGAATGGAATTCCGGTGATGGGAGTTCTTCCCCTTTCTCCTCCGAAGGAGGAGTTCCACTCGTATATACTAAAAATGAAAATCTTGCTTGCTTGCTTGCTTGTAATCGATTAGAGAAAAAATGGCTTAACCGATTTTCATGAGACTTGCACTGTTCGATCAGAAATTTTCCCGTGACGGTACATGTGTCTTGGCTAAGAAATTGCTCGATGCTAAAGGCATTAAATACTCGAAAAACATGCTTTTTTGCAAAGGTCAAGCAAACTTTTCGACTTGAAATGCATTGTAAGAATGCTAGAAAAAAATTGACTGGTTGAATTCTGATTCTAAAATAGATTGCATCATAACTGAATTGTGACTCCGACTTGAATTGCGTCACAGTATTGAAAATGCAGTGTGGAAGCGAAACACCAGACGTGATTTAGATTGCGTAACCATATTGTTAACTGATACTGACTGACTGAGAAATTGATTATGTCATAACTGCCTCGTGTGATTTACTCTATGCTTGGAGTTTTGAAACTTATAATTATAAGTGCTAAAATTCATATTATCAAAACGATGAGAGCTAGCCTAGAGGTAAACAGACTGACTGCTAAATGCAGGGACGATGGTTCGAATTTTTAGAGAGTGGAATTTTTTTAATTAAAGCTTTTTAACACCAAAAAGAAAACTAAAAAATCATAGAAGCGTCATGTAAAAAATCACAGAAGCGTCATGTAAAAAATCATAGAAGCGTCATGTAAAAAATCATAGAAGCGTCATGTAAAAAATCATAGAAGCGTCATGTAAAAAATCATAAAAGCGTCATGTAAAAAATCATGGAAGCGTCATGAAAAAATCATAGAGCGTCATGAAAAAATCATAGAAGCATCATGTAAAAATCATAGAAGCGTCCTGCAGAAATCGTAGAAGCATCATGTAAAAATCATAGAAGCGTCATGTAAACAATCATAGAAGCGTCATGTAAAAAATCATAGAAGCGTCATGTAAAAAATTGTGGAAGCGTCATGAAAAAATCATAGAAGCGTCATGTAAAAAATCATAGAAGCGTCATGAAAATATCATAGAAGCGTCATGTAAAAAATCATAGAAGCGTCATGCAAAAAATCATAGAAGTGCCATGTAAAAAATCATGGAAGCGTCATGTAAAAATCATAGAAGCGTCATGAAAAAATCATGGAAGCGTCATGTAAAAATCATGGAAGTGTCATGAAAAAAATCATGGAAGCGTCATGTAAAAATCATAGAAGTGTCATGTAAAAAATCATGGAAGCGTCATGTAAAAAATCATAGAAGCGTCATGTAAAAAATCATGGAAGCGTCATGCAAAAATCATAGTAGCGTCATGTAAAAAATCATAGAAGCGTCATGAAAAAATCATAGAAGCGTCATGAAAAAAACATAGGAGCGTCCTGAAAAAATCATAGAAGCGTCATGTAAAAATCATAGAAGCGTCATGTAAACAATCATAGAAGCGTCCTGCAGATATCGTAGAAGCGTCATGAAATAATCATAGAAGCGTCATGTAAAAAGCATAGAAGCGTCATGTAAAAAATCATGGAAGCGTCATGTAAAAAATCATAGAAGCGTCATGTAAAAAATCATGGAAGCGTCATGTAAAAATCATAGTAGCGTCATGTAAAAAATCATAGAAGCGTCATGAAAAAATCATAGAAACGTCATGTAAAAATCATAGAAGCGTCATGTAAAAATCATAGAATCGTCATATAAAAAGCATAGAAGCGTCATGTAAACAATCATAGAAGCGTCATATAAAAAGCATAGAAGCGTCATATAAACAATCACAGAAGCGTCATGAAAAAATCATGGAAGCGTCATGTATAAATCATAGAAGCGTCATGTAAAAAATCATGGAAGCGTCATATAAAAAGCATAGAAGCGTCATATAAACAATCACAGAAGCGTCATGAAAAAATCATGGAAGCATCATGTAAAAATCATAGAAGTGTCATGTACGGTAAAAAATCATGGAAGCGTCATGTAAAAAGCATAGAAGCGTCATGTAAAAAGCATAGAAGCGTCATGTAAACAATCATAGAAGCGTCATGAAAAAATCATAGGAGCGTCATGAAAAAATCATAGAAGCATCATGTAAAAATCATAGAAGCATCCTGCAGAAATCGTAGAAGCATCATGTAAACAATCATAGAAGCGTCATGTAAACAATCATCGAAGCGTCATGAAAAAATCATAGAAGCCTCATTTAAAAACTAATGAAAGCATCATTTAAAAAATTAAGAAGCATCATGGAAGAATAAAAGAAGTGTAATGTAAAAATCAAAAGAAGCGTCATGTCAGACATGAAGGATGTCATGTAAAAATGAAATGCAGCTATAATGCTGTGCTGGGAAGAAAAACTGAGACGTAAAGGCTCTCAGAGAATAACTGAGATTACGAGGGGGGGTTGTTTCTGGGATCTCAAAGCAAAAGTCAGAAGCTACTTCAAAGTTCATGTACTTTACTCAATTTTTTATTGCATTCTTTGTTGGCTCGCCATGGGGGGTGCTGATAGAAGAAGAGTCATGTAAAAAATAAAAGTAGCACTACGTATACATAAAAGAAAAGTCATGTCGAAGTTAAAAGATTCATTTGGGAATTGCTACGATGTCAAAGCTTGGTGGAAATCGTTATAGTGCTGTGATTCTTAAAGAAGGAATCACTAAAATGTCAAGGCTTAGGGGAGAAGAATTGCTGAGATTTCAAGGCTTTAGGTTGGGTTAAAGTTAGGTTTAGGTCAGGTGTGGGTTGAGGGTTATATTTTATCGGGTTTCAAGGTTAACAGTGGATTTTTTAGATTTCAAGGTTTATGGGGCCATCGCTGACATGTCAAAGCTTACGGACGGGGGGAATAGCTGAGATGTCAAGGCTCACGGGGGTATAAATGAGATTTCAAGGCTAAAGTCAGAAGCTACATGTAGTTTATTGAAAACTTTTTATTACATTATTTGATGCCTCCTCAGGCGAGGGATCGCTGATAAAAAAAGCGTTATGTAAAAAATAAAAGAAGCTTATCGCTATAATGCTGTAGTAGTGCTATAATGACTCTTAGAGAGAATTACTGAAATTTCAATGCTTTAGGGTTAGGTTAGGGTTAGGGTTAGGGTTAGGGTTAGAAGGTTGACAGATATTTTTAGATTTCCAAGGCTTATTGGGGGCATTGCTGAGATGTCAAGGGGGGAAGTTGATATGTTAAAGCTTGTGGGGGGGGGAATTACTGACATGTCAAGGCTTACAAGGTTTGACAGGAGATTTTTTAAGATTTCAAGGATACATGTAGCTTATTAAAAAAACGTGTATAGCATTTCTTTGGCTCCCCAACGGGGGGCGTAGATTGCTAGTCCTATATACTAAAAATGGTCTGTCTGTGTCTATGTGATCAATTAGAGAAAAAATGGCTGGACCGATTTTGTTCGAACTTGCACTGTTCGATCAGAAATTTTCCCGTGACTGTACATGCATCGTGGCTAAGAAATTGCTCGATGCTAAAGGCATTAAATATTCGAAAAACATGCTTTTTTGCAAAGGTCAAGCAAACTTTTCGACTTGAAATGCATTGTAAGAATGCTAGAGAAAAAACTGACTGGTTGAATTCTGATTCTGAAATAGATTGCATCATAACTGAATTGTAACTCCGACTTGAATTGAAAATGCAGTGTGGAAGCGTAGCACCAGACTTGATTTAAATTGCGTAACCATGCATATTGTTAACTGATACTGACTGACTGAGAAACTGATTATGTCATAACTGCTTCGTGTAATTTACTCTATGCTTGGATTTTCAAGTGTTGAATTATATAAGTGCAAAATTTGATGTTATCAAAACGATGAGAGCTAGCCTAGAGGTGAACAAACTGAACTGCTAAATGCAGCGACAATGGTTCGAATTTTCATAGAGTATAATTTTTTTAATTAAAGCTTTTCAACGTCAGGAAAACTAAAAGACTTTTTAAAAAGAAGCGTCATGTAAAAATCATAGAAGCGTCATATAAAAATCATAGTAGCGTTATATAAAAATCATAGATGCGTCATTTAAAAAATCATAGAAGCGTCATGTAAAAATCATAGAAGCGTCATTTAAAAATCATAGAAGCGTCATTTAAGAATCATAGAAGCGCCATGTAAAAAATCATAGAAGCGTCATGTAAAAATCATAGAAGCGTCATTTAAAAAATCAGAGAAGCATCATGTAAAAAATCATAGAAGCGTCATGTAAACCATCATAGAAGCGTCATGTAAACAATCATAGAAGCGTCATGTAAAAAATCATAGAAGCGTCATGTTAACAATCATAGAAGCGTCATGTAAACAATCATAGAAGCGTCATGTAAACAATCATAGAAGCGTCATGTAAAAAATCATAGAAATGCCATGTAAAAAATCATAGAAGCGTCATGTAAAAAATCATAGAAGCGTCATGTAAAAAATTGTAGAAGCGTCATATAAAAATCATAGAAGTGTCATGTAAAAATCGTAGAAGCATCATATAACAATCATAGAAGCGTCATTTAAAAAATCATAGAAGCGTCATGTAAACAATCATAGAAGCGTCATGTAAAAATCATAGAAGTGTCATTTAAAAAATCATAGGAGCGTCATGTAAACAATCATAGAAGCGTCATTTAAAAAATCATAGAAGCGTCATGTAAAAAAATCGTAGAAGCGTCATGTAAAATATCATAGAAGCGTCATGTAAACAATCATAGAAGCGTCATGTAAAAATCATAGAAGCGTCATGTAAAAAATCATAGAAGCGTCATGTAAAAAAATCATAGAAGCATCATGTAAAAAATCAGAGAAGCGTCATGTAAACAATCATAGAAGCGTCATATAAAAATCATAGAAGCGTCATGTAAACAATCATAGAAGCGTCATGTAAACAATCATAGAAGCGTCATGTAAAAAATCATAGAAGCGTCATGTAAAAAATCATAGAAGCGTCATGTAAAAAATCAGATAAGCGTCATGTAAACAATCATAGAAGCGTCATGTAAACAATCATAGAAGCCTTATTTAAAAACTAATGAAAGTGTCATTTAAAAAATTAAGTAGCATCATGGTAGAATAAAAGAAGCGCCATGTCAGACATGAAGGGTGTCATGTAAAAATTAAATGCAGCTATAATGCTGTGCTGGGGAGAAAAACTGAGACGTAAAGGCTCTCAGAGAATAACTGAGATTATGGGGGGGGGTTCTGTGATGTCAAAGCAAAAGTCAGAAGCTACTTCAAAGTTCATGTACTTTACTCAATTTTTTTATTGCATTCTTTGTTGGCTTGCCACGGGGGGGGGCGCTGATAGAAGAAGAGTCATGTAAAAAATAAAAGTAGCACTACGTATACATAAAAGAAAAGTCATGTCGAAGTTAAAAGATTCATTTGGGAATTGGGAATTGAGGTCAAAGCTTGGTGGAAATCGTTATAGTGCTGTGATTCTTAAAGAAGGAATCACTAAAATGTCAAGGCTTAGGGGAGAAGAATTGCTGAGATTTCAAGGCTTTAGGTTGGGTAAAAGTTAGGTTTAGGTCAGGTGTGGGTTGAGGGTTATATTTTATCAGGTTTCAAGGTCAATAGAATAACAGGGGATTTTTTAGATTTCAAGGTTTATGGGGGCCAACGCTGACCCCCAACGCTGATGTTAAGGCTTACGGGGGGAATAGCTGAGATGTCAAGGCTCATGGGGGTATAAATGAGATTTCAAGGCTAAAGTCAGAAGCTGCATGTAGTTTATTGAAAAATTTTTATTACATTATTTGATGCCTCCTCAGGGGAGGGATCGCTGATAAAAAAAAGCATAATGTAAAAAATAAAAGAAGCTTCATGTCGAAGTTAAGTGATTCATTTGGGATTCCCTACGATGTCGAGGCTTGCAGGGAATCGCTATAATGCTGTAGTAGTGCTATAATGACTCTTAAAGAGAATTATTACTGAAATTTCAATGCTTTAGGGTTAGGTTAGGGTTAGGGTTAGGGTTAGGGTTAGGGTTAGGCTAGGGTTAGGGTTAGAAGGTTGACAGATATTTTTAGATTTCCAAGGCTTATTGCCGAATATTGGGGGCATTGCTGAGATGTCAAGGGGGGGAGTTGATATGTTAAAGCTTGTGGGGGGGAATTACTGACATGTCAAGGCTTACAAGGTTTGACAGGAGATTTTTTTAAGATTTCAAGGATACATGTAGCTTATTAAAAAAACGTGTATTGCATTTCTTTGGCTCCCCAACGGGGGGCGTAGATTGCTAGTCTAATATACTAAAAATGGTCTGTCGGTATGTGTGTGTGTGTGTGTGATCAATTTTAGCAAAAATGGCTCAACCGATTTTCTTCAAATTTGCACCATTCGATCAGAAATTTTTCCGTGACGGTACATGCATCGTGGCTAAGAAATTGCTCAATGCTAAAGGGATTAAATATTCGAAAGACATGCTTTTTTGCAAAGGTCAAGCAGCTATTTCGACTTGAAACGCACTGTAAAAATGCTAGAGAAAAAACTGACTGGTTGAATTCTGATTCTGAAATAGATTGCATCACAATACACTTTATTTATCGTCTGTGTACCGGCTGAATTTGACACTCAATTGAATTGCGTCACAGCTTTGAGTGTGAAAGCATAGTGCAGTACTGAATTTATATTACGTAACCATATTGTTAGCTTTCATAGACACTGGTAGTGACTTGCCTAAGAAATTGATTATGTCATAACTGCTTCGTGTGACTTTTTACTCTACCTGACTTGGTGTGAGTGTTGAATTATATAAGTGGTACAAATTCACTGATAACTTCGATGAGAGCTAGCCTAGAGCCTAGAGCTAGGTTCGAATCTAAGTAGTAGTGTAAAATTTTTTATTAAAAGCTTTTATTAAAGAACTAAATAAAAACACTTAGATTACTGCACTCGATAAGCTAAGGATTATTGCTCTTGGCAAACCAAGGATTACTGCACTCGATAAGCCAAGGATTATTGCTATTAATAAACCAAGGATTACTGCACTCAATAAACCAAGGACTATTGCTATTAATAAACCAAGGATTACTGCACTCAATAAACCAAGGACTATTGCTATTAATAAACCAAGGATTACTGCACTCAATAAACCAAGGACTTTTGCTCTTGGCAAACCAAGGATTACTGCACTCGATAAGCCAAGGACTATTGCTCTTGGCAAACCAAGGATTACTGCACTCGATAAGCCAAGGATTACTGCAATCGATAAGCCAAGGATTATTGCTATAAATAAACCAAGGATTACTGCACTCGATAAGCCATGGATTATTGCTATTAATAAAACCAGGGATTACTGCACTCGATAAGCCAAGGATTATTGCTATTAATAAACCAAGGATTACTGCACTCGATAAGCCAAGGATTATTGCTATTAATAAACCAAGGATTAATGCAACCTTAACCAAGGATTACTGCACTCGATAAGCCATGGATTATTGCTATTAATAAACCAAGGATTACTGCACTCGATAAGCCAAGGATTATTGCTATTAATAAACCAAGGATTACTGCACTCGATAAGCCATGGATTATTGCTATTAATAAACCAAGGATTACTTACTGCACTGCATCTTTATGGTAGTTAACTATAGCAATAATTAGTTTAATAATTAATATCTTATATATTTTATTGTCACATTTTCTAGTTAGACTATATTATAATTTGCTTAAACTTGTACATTATCTTTGTGAAAATTTTGAAGGCAAAGAAACTTAAGCAAAGTGCATTTTGAAAATTAAAATTTTGTAAGTAATTAACAAAGAAGAAAGTAGATTCTATAATTTCAAGTTGCTAATTTAGAGATTCTAATGTATACAATATTTAGTCAATTTTAGGATGTCTTTGGTGTATGCATTTGGTATACCCAGAAGTTAAAAAAAGATTAGTTAAAACACTTTTAAATAAGTAGTTTTCTATATCAATCAAAATCTCTCAAAGTGTGCAAGAATTTATTTTCATTTTTTGTCTTTCTTTCCTTTAAGTTTATTTGCATATTCTTTTGGAACATATTGATCAATATATGCTCTTATTCTCTCACTTGTTACCAAAGTAACAATTACAAATCTGCTTTGTTACCAAAATGGCTATTTTTAAATTAGTCATGGTTTGTTACTAAATGAAATGGCTATTACCAAAGTGGCTGTTACCAAAATGGCTATTACCAAATTAGTTATAGTTTGTTATTTAATCTGAATGAAATGGCTATTAACAAAGTGGCTAGTACCAAAGTGGATTGTTACCTTAATTATGCCTTGCCCCTAACTTATACATTAAAACTATTTAAAATTTAGGCCTAAGCTAAGAAATCAACAATTTAAAAATAGGGATATAGATAAGACTAACAAATAGTATTGTCAAAAATTGTTTTAAAAATTTCCAAATTTTTTTGTGTTTTTTTGTATATCCTAATTTAGAAAATTTCACTTGCACCCTAAAATTAAAAAATAAATGCAACTTAAGTTATAGTCTTATGTTCAATGTATTCATGATCTATTTTTCTTTTAAAATTAAAGCCTAAATTAAATTAGCTTAATTGGCTTAAATTAAAATAACAAAAGAGAATTTGTACTCAGAGTAGTGTTCCACCATAGCTACGGCTACAGCTATGGGATCCTATAGCAAATATGGTAAAATAGGTGCCTATGGCAACTATAAATATACCTACAATAGATAGCTGCTCTTATGGCTACAACTATAGAAATATAGTAGTTGGTTGCTGTCATATTCCATAGATTCCTATCTATAGCTATAGTTAATAATTAACATTTGGTTCAAGACAAATTATTTGTCTCTTATGTTAACCACTAATGTTAACATGTTTAAGTTTAAGTTTTAAGTTATATCATAAAAAATATTGAAACCATATACATGGTATTTAGGTATCATAGTACAAGTATTGTAACACCATTAAGAACCAAATGTTTCTACAAAAATTATTTCCAAGAAGTGTTAAACAAATTTGAAATCACATTACCACTTCTCACATTCTCTGGCTAGGCATTCTGGTGAGGTTTTTGAAGTTTCAAGATTAGCAAATATTTTGCTTTTCTTTGATTGAGCATACAAGTATGAGTAAAAAGACACCTCACTTTTGAATTTTGGTCAAGTAATGAAAAAGTTATAGCATTTTTAGTATCACATTTTTTGACACTTCCGTAATGCATTTTTCCCATAAGGTACTGTGATCATTTTTCTTCAAAATGTCTGATTTTCCGAGTTATAGATAATATAGCTTTTGAACTATCCAATGCATTTTTATGCCTAATATGTCATTTTTAGCATTTTTCTTGTAGATTTTTTGAATTAATACTTTGCAAAATACAATTGATAGTTTTTCTTCTATTCTCAAAATAATGAGGTGACGTAAATGAAATTTTAATCCTCAGACCACAATTATTCCATTTTTATCCTTATATAGATCATCCAAGAGCAATACCCAGCAGATCTAGCTGTCTGGCAAGGGGCCTAGCCAAGATAAGTTGCAAAAATGCCCATCTAATTAGTACTTTAAATTAGGAAACAAGTACTAATTAGATGACGAGGTATTTACTCCTGCTGTTTACCCAAAACATTGGTACTATTATTGGAGTTGTGGTAAGATCTAGCAATGAGATCATTGTTTCCTCGTGTTTGTATGCCATTTTGGATGAATAAAACAGAAGAAAAAAGAAGAAAAAGAAAGTCCATTTGCTTCTAAAAGGGTAGTCTGAAATGCAACTAGGCTAGGGTTTACTTTGAATCAGTCGCGCGTTGTTGCGCGTTAAGATAGCTCCAAAATTATTTTTGCATCTTATTCACCATGAAATCCTACGTAAAAAACATCGTGTCACCACCCTGTCACCAGTCTTGTTTCGAGTCAAAAATTTTAGTTGAAGACTTTGGACTAATATTTATAGAAGAAAAATATCTCAATTTTCTTTGCATTGCAGAAGAAATATATTCCGTAACTATTAATCTTTGTTTTACTGAAAACCGCTTATCAAAAAAAGCACTCGTTTTGATGCAATTCAAATTTCTGTCGGTCACTTAATTTTCCCGTGTTGTCACAGTTTCCAAAGCATGGTGAATTTGTTTGTTTTTCAAATTACCGTAGCTTCACTATTTGACATTGTAGGAACCTCCAAGTAGTCTCAAATTAAAGCTTAAATCTCTCTCTTCAGGACATATATTTCCGTTTTTCTTAACTCTCTTGGTTTTCTAGTTTTTTTATCATATGAAGTTGGTATCATTTAGCTCTTTTTAGCAGATTTTGCTCGGCATGCACAGGTCACGTGACCCTCACCAGAATGCCTACTCTGGCTAGTGCAGCTATAATAATCAGATACAATTTGCTGATTTTCCATTATTTCTAGTTGACAAAATACTAGTTTATAAGATGTCTATTGACAAAATGCAGATTGACAAAGGGTCACCTGATTAAGTAATGTCACTCTTTGTAAAAAGATAAAATATTATATTTATATAAATCTTCTATAACTCTTCATATATTATTTATATAAGGCAATCAATTGTTTATTTTTTTATATTAGGGCCTAATTTATAATTGTTTAAGCACTAGGTCATCTTTCTGATTTAAAATATTAACCAAGTAACATAAGACTTTTTGTTACAACTATGACTATGGCTATGGGAACTATGGTAATTTGATAAAATTGGGATCTTTATAGCTAAGGGCCTACAGAATAGGCCTAGGCCTATGGAGAATTGGAATAAACCATAGGGCCTAGTTTTATTTACAACTATAGCTATGGCACATGGACCCTCTCCCTCTTTATGGAAAAACACTAAATTGCATTTTGAAATTGGCAATTGGGCATAAAGTGCATTTTTATGTCTTGGCTCTAATAGAAAATCTAGATTTATATATTCTATAATATATTAATTTAACTAATAGGCATAGGTGGCCTACAAGTTCATCAAAAATTGTGCATTAGGGACCTTATTAATATTTAATATGATTTTGCACAAATGCATTAAAAATCCCTTGTGTTGTAATGTAAATTGACACTGACAGATAAATAAAGCATTTTCATTAAAAATCCTTTTTTGTAGAATTTGAATACCAACAATAGGCAATAGCATAGCACTATAGGCCCTACAATATATTTATATTAAAAGCTATCATCAAATAGCTAGGCTAGGCCTACTTGATGTAATTAACTACTTGACTTGACCCCTATTGGAGTAAGTGTAGAAAATCTGCAGACATGCGAAACTGAGTCTAAAATTGTAGGCCTAGCTCAAAACGCGATGCAACTTAGAGCATGTTAACTTTCGCACCGAATACAGGTGTAGTACTAATTAGATGATGAGGCATTCAGCCCTAATAAGACGGTCATAGTTAGGCCTACTTAAGTACTCATGCCGTTTACAAAAAACTGCAAAAACTGCATTACCTAAATTTAGAGTGGGAAACCGAAGGATTGCTAATAATTGTATGGTCTATAATATATAGTGTACATATACATTTTTAACCTGTAAGGCCTAACTGGCAAAATCTCCGATAACGTAAACCAAACTGACTTCACAGCTGCGATCGCGATGTGGCAAGCAACATCATTTTTCCAGTGGGATTTAATACCGATTTATTCTTAATTTGAAGGATGCGGGGACAAGAAGTTTTTTTAAACAAATTTTTCTTCCAATCGTAATTCATGTAAAATTAATCTAAGAAAACAGAAATTTAGTAGAAAAAATTTGTACGTGAATAAATATTATTTTAATTATCTATTGTGAATTCATTGGATTAGTCAAGACTGACCCTAAAGTATGTATCAGATTACACATGCCTTTTTCGGGAGTTATTTTCATAAATCCCTCGGGCCTCATTTTCTCATTTTCATCTCATTTTCTCGGGCCTCATTTTCGGGAGTTATTTTCATAAATCCCTCGGGCCTCAGGCCCTCGTGATTTATACAAATAACTCCCTCAAAAGGCATGTGTAATCTCGTATAAACCATAGACATAAAGACTTTACGGGATATTATTGAATATTAGCAAATAAAATCCCGGAGAACGCAAATATTGTCATGGAAAGTCTTTATTTCTATGGTTTATTGAAAAATTTGTTTGATGCTGATTTCCACTTTTTTATGCAAGTAATTATAGGTTTGGCCGGGTTCAGAAAAGGGAAGCTGGTAGTTTAGGGATTTTTTAATTTGTGCGTTTCAGTCTGGAGTTTTCCGGGGCAAATATTGTCGTTTCGAATCCGCTGTGATTACATGGATAATGTACTTCGTCTGCCGCGCGGGGTTCCGATCAATTCCGGAGGCGGGTACATGTGGATATTTTGGGCCAGTGGGACCTCTGTGGATTTTTTGTTCAGGTCTGTTGACACCGATGTATATATATTTTAGTTTTACGTTAATTTCGAGTATTCCTACTACACCGTACAACGCGTGTACGGACCGCAGCTGGGTGGCTGGGCCTGGGAGAGCTGGGCCCGTCGGTATCCTCGTCATTGCTGGTGTTGGTGGTGGTGGTCGGCGAGTAGTGGGCACCAAAGGCGGCTCTCAGAAATCCAGCATGAGCGGCGTTGAGTTGCCGCTCTACGGCCGGGCTGGGATGGTCACTGTCCACTTTTTCAGCATTGTAAGGAGGATGGTTTCTACTGTATATGGGACTGCCTGAAGCAGCCGCCCTCTCAGCCGGTCCGGCAGCACGGGGAACTGCAGGACAGTCCGCAAGGTGGGGAATGCGCCCCTGCAGGCAAGCGCCCTGGCTACACCGTGCCATCATGTCGTCCAAATGATGCTTGGCACAATAAAGACCGCCAAGGTTAAATGAACTCTTTGCAGCGCGGCAGCAACGCCACCTACCTGTTCGTGCAGCGGCAGTAGATCTCAGCTGGAAGGTCCGTATATATGTACAGTCAGCATCATTGTCTTTTTTGTTGTTCACGGACAGTCCGATCCCAGCGGCCGCCGTCAGCTGGTCTAGCAGGCGTTGAGCTCCAACAGCAGCGCTAGGTCGGCCGCGTATGCTAGAACGGAGAGTCACTTCTCGGTGTGTCCAGCACCCCGGCCGGGTGCTTTGTTCTGCGGCAGAGCAAAAATCCGTTACAGTCGTCAGGGAGGCCATGTGCGCAGTACCCAGTCCAGGACCAGGATGAACAGAAATGCAAGGTTTCCCCTTGGAGAACGCCGGAGCTGACGTGTCGAAAAAGTTGGAAAGGCCACCCGGTGTCAAAACTGCAGCCCTAGTCTCCTGGTACAGAGCTAACACAGCCATCACCAGCTGCTCAGGTATGATATGCGCGCAGGATGTTCGCGATGACCTGCCTCGACACCGAGTCAAAGGCCTTCAGGAAGTCCACGAAGATGCAGATGATGTTCGACTTGTGGAGAGCGAGAATTTGGGTCACGTTGCCTCTGCCTGGGCCAGAATCCGTTCTGCTCGCGCCGGAGGAACGGGTCCAGCACCGGCTGCAGTCGCGACAGCAGAACCCTGTTAAACAGCTTAGCAGTGCAGAACATTAGTAAAATCCCGCGATGCTCTTTGATTTTGACGAAACCTGGTTTCTTTGGCATGTGACGTTGTCAGTTTAAGTAGCCCCGCCAAGGGCCGTTTTAGCATACGGTACCAATCTATAATATTGTTGGTTTCGTACCTCACGTCTGCTTAAAGTAGTGTCCAAAGAATTTTAATCTGCTTGCGTACATTTGTAAAGCCTGCGTACAGTGCACGATCGATAATTTCTGTTTTCTGTTTTTTCAGCCGGCCAATAGAAAATCCGCGCATTAATTATGTTAAGTTCTCCTCGCGCGCCCACCCCCAGCCTGCTCTTTATCAGTCCTGTCTGGCTGGGCGCTCGGGGTTAGACCCCGTTTCTCCCGCGCCACCCCTGTGCCGCTCTGCCCGCCCTTGGGCTCTCACTCCTTGTTTACTTGCCTACTCTCTCCGCCACGATTCTATCCACGCCTTCGCCAGCCTCAGTCACGCCACTTCTACTGTCAGTTCAAGCTCGAACTACGAGCGCCGCCACCGTACGTTCACCGCCATCACTTCGTCACCGTTGCCTCAAACTCATCGACCCACTCTGCCTCCTACCATTAACTTATTGTTGTGTAGCCGCCAGTGCATCGTTTGCGAATTCAACTAGTACTTTGATCTATCTCCGTTACAATAAACAAAGTCTGCGGCCATTGCCCGCACCAGTCATCATTATTGCCAAGTGCTACCGCTACAAATTTGCCTCTGCCGTATTTGTCTTGTCGATTATTTTCGAGGCCGCCACATTATTTCATCACAGGCATCCCGACGATATGCGCAGTCCACCACTCAGCAGGGGCGGGGCCCGCAGCTAGCACGCAGTTCATCACTCGTGTGACTTCCAACCCGACCTCGACAGGCACGTCGTCGTGTCAAGTAGCCCTGTTGCCTGGCGGCGTCTTCTTTGCAAGTTAGAGCACCTCGTCGATGGTGATGGGGATGGTTTTAAAGGAGCTCTCCTCTGGAAGCGCAACCTCCGAGGACAATGACATGTCGTCGTCCCTTTGCGGCGGAGGAAGGCGCGTTGACTGTACCAGAGA
Source organism: Macrostomum lignano (assembly GCA_002269645.1). NCBI lineage: Eukaryota > Metazoa > Platyhelminthes > Macrostomidae > Macrostomum > Macrostomum lignano. The sequence goes on along the minus strand of NIVC01000011.1, from coordinate 416,345 downwards.
AGAAGGTCCGCAGCTCATTTCACCTCTCTTCAGGCGTATCACCCGCCAGGTTTAGAGCGTTGCGACTCTTTCAGCCTGTCAGATGATTAACGACCGACCAGTCGGCGTGCGGTTTCTTGTCGGGGCCGGCGTCTGTGATCTCATGAATAGCGGTCTGAACCACGGCGCCTTGCCGGGCTTTAAAAAGTCTCTGCTAGAGACTCTTATTCCTTCTCCGTAGGCTGTCGCCTTCTCCACAGTCTCTCCACTTTCAGCTGCGTCTGCCGCAGCACTTCGTCATCTTGCCACACTGGCCGGTTCCTTTCTGCTGGCTTCACCAACGGAAGAGTCTTGGTAGCGGCGGATTGGATGGCGGCACTGATGTCCGGGTACTCTGCTGGGGTTGATGTGTCTGGTCGTCCTTTCTGCGCCTCGTCAAAGGCCGGGTAGAAGCGGCCACTTCTAACCGGGTCGCGTAGGGCGCATAAGTAGCGCTTTGGGCTGTTTTTTCGGTGGTCGATAAATAATTTTGCGGGTCCCTCAGGCGCAGGTCGCAGTAGAGCAGCCTGTTGGTCTGATCGCACTGCCAGCGGAGCCACCGTGTCACAGTTGGTCACTTGCCGTCGCTCTCGCTGGCGAAACAGCACGTGGTCGAGCTGTGCGAGTACGAAGTTTTCCGTACGCTTTCCAACGTGGCCGTTTACAGCCAGCAAATGTTGCCAATCTGTGAAGCGGCTTCCTAAACAGCATGTTTGCTGAGACCAGATCGTGGCGGTCCATGAAATCCATTAGAGCATTAGTATTGTTGTTTTCGCGTGGCGCTACAAAGCGGGCGTGCTCGGACCTTCGTATGACGGCGTTGAGATCCAGTAAAGTGTCAAGTTGAGCGGTCTTCTTCAGCTGCGCTGACAGGAACTCCAGAAACTGCTCTACTTAGCTGGGTGTGCAGCAGAAGAGCCACATGTTACGCCTGCAAAGTCGAATGTCGACGCGCAGCAGCCGCGGTGACAGGCTCTCATAGCTTGTACTTTGCTGAATCATCAATTCCTCCCCGTGCTTTAGAGTCCGCTGATGTGTATTGCAGAAGCCAGTCACCAACTAGGTGCTCCTGGTGAAGCCCAGGCTCGGCCGTGATGGAGAGCTCCTGTAGCATAATAATATCAAGTTGTCACCTGCAAGCTGGTCCAAAAGATGTTGTCTCCGCTTTGCTCGAAGAGTTCGTCAGTTCCAGGTAGCAATTCTGAGCTAAATTGCTATGCGCATTTTGGTTCGGCTGGTGTCCGGTGATTTTGAACCTCACGGTTTTTGGCGCCACCCAGCGCGGATCCGCATCACCAGTTTGAAGGGGCCGGCTGCCTGCGGCTCGTCGCTCGCGTCCCCAAGGTCGACCACGGCGATTTCTCTCACGGCGTCGATCGTTCTTTGCGTCGATGCTCACTTCGATTGTGCCGCCCTTGGCAGCCGCAGAAGAATCGCGACTCTCCGATGAGGCCTTGAAAAGAACCACTAGCATGCTTGGCGGTAGCACCAGGAGGCGGCGGCGCTATCTCGCGAGCCGCGGTGCAGGATAACAACGTTTACTGTAACTAACTGTTAGCAGAAGAGTATGCGAACGTAAAAACAACTTAAATATGGTTAAATATGGTTAAATATGGTTAATATGGTTAGCTGGCCCGTTACATGTAATGCATGTAACAACTGTGCGGGGTTTAAACAGTCGTATAGTAGCATCAAGGAGCACTGTAGTATATAGAGGGTGTATATCTAAAACTCAAAGCTCGTGTACATGTGATTTTTGGGAGGCCAATTCCCTAGAATAAAACACTGCAGTAGATAGAAAATGTAATGCAGCTAGTGAAATCATGTGCATTATACATGTGTATTTATATCGTTATTACACTGTATGCGAGCTAAATGTATATATAGATAGATGTATACTGCAGTTTACTGTAGATTCAAGTCACTCAAGTCGGTACTTGACCCAGTCTGCGCTCGTCTCGATCTCCTCCTCCACCTGAGCGTCGGTGAACAGCAGCAGGCGGCAGGCTCTCAGCTTGCTGTTGTACAGCACGTGTCTGCAGTTTCCATTGCGCATGGCGGCCGCTGTGCACTCGACAGCGCTGCTCACGTTCGTCACGTCAGTGAAGCAGTAAAAAGAGTTGTACTTCGCCCGTTTGAACTCATCAGCTTTCCAGATGCCAGCAGTTGGCTTGAAGGCAGACGGATCCACAAACTCGCATACAAAGCCGTATGAATTGCCGCAGGGAATATCAGCAATTAGGTTGTCTACCTTTCGAAGACAGTTTTCCTCACTATAACCCGTAGCGGACAAAGCCCTGTCCTCCGGATAGAGTCCTTTGCCGTTGACCCTCTGCCAGCCAGCTCTGCTGTTGCCTCTCTCATCAGCCAGATCGCTAAGTCCGACCCACAGTTCGCAGCTGCAGTCGACGGCACGTGTAATATTTCCATTGATCAGCAGCTGCAGCGAGCTGTACGAGTTGATCAGCTCGCCTCCGATCAATGCGCACTGCGAATTGGCTGAACACCAGCTGTGGCTGTGAGCTGTGCTCACGAACAGGCACTTGCTATCGGCCTCAATGCTGAATGGGGCTGGGCACAGAAGGGCCGGCACTGACTGCCAACAGCTCGGCAGAATTAGCAGCAGTAGGAACATTGTCGAGCATGGATGCGCTTGAAACCAAGTCAAATAATTCAAAGGCTTATATACCGTAGGTTCAATACCAATCTACAATCTTTGTGAATAAGTAGATATTACCTGCTTTTCTCTGACTCAGACTGTTTCAGCCACTAAGAACGGCACATTAAATGCATTCTCTTAGACCAATGTAGCCTTTGAATTCTACAGACGTCATTTTTTCTTTCACGCTGGTCAAGTTTTCTGAATTCAAATGAATAGAAAAGTCTTTATATTTCTGTGAGTCACAGATTGGCACTACGGTTATGTCTGGAGAGAACATTGAGAAATCCTTTGGAAGTTCTGAAATCGATTCTCTCTATTAGAATTTTGACCTATCCTATAGGGTCCCAATTGCAGGTTCCAGGATACGAAAGCCCCCAGGTCTCGGAGGCGTAAAAGACAATGCTTTCACCCATAGCTGTACACAGGGGTGTCGCTATGGATTTTATGGTGGGGGTCGGAGGGGACGACAAAGCCAAGAATTCTACATGATTATAAATTCAGGGCTTATTTTGGCGCCCCAGGAACACATTTTGGCGTCGATCGAGGCGCCTTCTTTGTGGCGTCCTGAAAACATTTTTTTTATTTTCATATCGGGTGACAAATGGTGAAATATCGCGTAGGAGGGATTCCTCCTCCACACTGGGAAAGGGTATATATCGAAACGACATCAAAATATCGATTATTCATGTCATTTTTTTAAAAAATGACATCGCAAAAAGGATTGATTGTTGCATAATTGTTCCATTTTAGCCATTCTTACATTTAATTGGCTCAAATCAATACTGGGCCGGGGGGCCGGGGGCATGTCCCTTCTGCCCTCCAGTGGCGACGCCCCCCTGGCTGTACAAAAGAGAATGAGTTACTTAACATTTTATCGCGCTTGTACATGTACCAAGTAAAAAGCTGTTTGCCTGCGGCCGAGCAGCCCCTTGTTTTACGATTCATGATAAAGCATTCACTATAACATCTACCAGAAATTTTCTGCGAATGATGCCTGGATACGCTATACATGTACTGCATTTACTGTACTACATATATGTCAATCGCTAATTCTAAGGTGATTTATTGAGTAGTACGTATACATACATATACATTTAATATTGGGTTCTTTATATTGGAAGCTTTTTCTGCTTCAGAATACTCTCACCTGCCACTTCTGTCAGATGCAGACATATGCAGCCCCCAAGGTAGTGCGATGTTGAAACCATGGTATAAATATTACATGTAGATCCTATAGCTACATGTACGCGTGTGGTGCACCGCCCCGATCAAAAAGAAGTCGTCTTAAGACATCTTATAATTGTCTTAAGATGGCTAAAGACACCTCAAGACAATTTCAAGATATCTTAAACATTGCTTCCACAAGCCATCCTGACGAAGTTGTCTTCAAGATGACTTAAAATTTACTTTTGTGAGACGTCTTGTGCAAGACATCTTTAAGATATCACCTACAAGTCTAAAAAATTAACTAAACTATGGTTTCTACTGTCAGTAGGAAGTCTCAGATACAAATTTCCCTGCAATTGGATCAAATTAAAGAAAAACGAAAAACAACAATTCTGATAGAATTCAATAAATTTTGCTGTATTGTATATTCTACGAAGGTATTTTTAATTTTTAAAGAATTCAATTATGTTTGTAGAGCAAAATATATACATATTTATTTTATCGTTATGAACCTCGAGTAGAATTACAAACAACAACACTGTAAATATAAAGCAATGTTTTGTTTTTTAAATAAAAAATAAATCCCTTTAAAAAGATAAAAGTATAGTATATATTTTTATAAGTGACTCATTTGTTAAAAACAGCAAAAATCAATATGGCGGAACAACATTTTTTTAAAAAGCCAAAGACAACGAAGCCCGAGCAATAGCTGACACTCGCGTATCAATATGTTTTCGTCCTATTCCATGGTGGTGTGATAGTTTTGACTTCGATTGCCTATTTTGATTGTTCGAGTTACAGTTTTCTGGCCTTGATGTAGGCCTATGTTTTGGTTTAAGTTTTGGAATCTGAATTTATAGATAAGTGGCTTGGCCTTGATTGACTTTATAAATTAGGCCAGCTAGGCCTACTAGTACTAAGTCATGTCATGCGTTAGGCCTATTTTCTAGTATTGTTTCAAATTAACTTAACTAATTATAGATTTTAGCTAGACCTTTTTGGCTTTTGTTTAAATTTGTCTAATAGGGCCTACTATACTACTATGTCTATAGTATAGTCTATATTATTGCATTATGGCATAAGTTAAATAAATAGCTAGAGCAGTTAATCTGTTTGTGAATAATAAATGATGTAAGACTTTAGTTTAGTAATATTTATTATAGCAAGATTAAGCAAGAAAATTTTAAATAGGCCTAGGCCTATATAAATTGGTTTTTGCTAATAAATTATTGTGCTATATAAAATTTAATGGGTAACCAAAAGCCATAAAGTATTTTTATTAGAGGCAAGGTGGTTGTGTGCACCCTGGCACAATTTAAGCATCATTGGCACACAACCAGCGAGAGGCATTACTGCCCATTCTGCCGACTCCCCTGAGCAGGCATACAAGCGCGCGGATACGTTACGCAGGCACACAGTCACATAGGAGTGTACAGCGGCCCTAACTTTATCAATTGTTAGGCATGTACACTTCACTGCGCCTTGGGGGTTGGCTCTCAAGGCTGTTAATTGCACAAGCAAGCCAAGCTAAAATTCCAATTCAGCCCCAAATTAATGTGGTTATACTTGGAATCAAACCTGGGTTGCAGCATACCAGAGCAGCTGCACTACCACTGGTTATGCCCCCCCCCTTAACCAAAAGGTAAGGGGTGAATAAGTTATTATCTGGAACAATATACATGTTTATTTATATTTTAACACTAGTTTTAATGTTAGTAAAACTGAGTGACCAAAGTTATTTTCATAGCTTTTATTTTGTTTCCAATATAATACTCTTAATTTTTGTTACTTTTATTCTTAAGCCAAGTAAAAAGATAAAATGATTATTAATATGTTAAATTATATTTAAAAAACCAAGAATATTAAATTAAAGATATTGGCTATAGTAGAAAGCAAATAATATTTCCTTATTATGTTATGATCCTTTCCTATGCATTTTGAGCCTAAGACTTTAAGATACAGCTTTTTTATTGTGTGAGTGATTTTATAAATAAGGCATCTACTTTGGCAAAAATTCATATAATATGAAAAAAGAAATATCTTTCAAAATCTCATTTGTTTTTGGTTTATTTGTCTTTAGTATATGATTATTTTTCTATACTATCTATTTTTTATTTAATTTAAATTAAATTTACTTATCACTAGCATCTATTTTAACTTATAACTTATTTTACACATTTTAAGTTGTTCTAACTTTAAAAATTAGTAAACTATAATATTTAATAAACTTATCTTTTTCAGCCATAGCGTGACCAATGCCATTTGTTGTTGTTCAGGCTAACCTAGGCACTGAAAATTCTTGGGTTGAACCAATCCTAAGTATTTGGTTAGCAAGTGATCAATCAACAGCACAATTCCCACCAAATGATAAACAACTTCATTTGGTCCAGTGCTGTCGTCGGTTTGGGACATTAGACAGCTTCAGTGCGTTCCGATTTGAAAGCTCTCTTGCCTCTACAACAAGCTCTCAGTTTCGTCAATGTCCCACGCATTCGTTCCGTACCATCGCCGGACTCGATTCACCTTCGTCAACTGCATTCAGACTGCCCTATTGCACACAATTCTAATGACGTCAAACAGTACCTCTCTATTCAGATTGGATCCAGGGTCCTCAGTGCAAACGGCAAAGATTGTTTTTTTAAGGCAGTAAATGGTAACCTGTATAAACTGTTGAATGTTCTGGTGTCCCGTTCATCCAACTCCTGCGATTTTCAGACTGATTATGACCTAATCTCACTTTTTTGTGTACAGCTTCGTAATCTGGCTGACTTTTACACGTTCCCTTTGAAGAGTTCCGCGCTTGGCATCTATCAATTTTTAGAGTGTTATGTGAACAATCCTGTCTCAATACCCGCTTCCCAATTTTGTGCTAAGTATCTAGCTACGCATGCCAGCCAGTCGGATCATTTTGTATTGTTCCCCCTGTAGTATTGAAAATCGTAATTTTGCTGTGGTAATTTTGTACTTTCTATAAAAGCTAGGGTTCTGCTAAGCGTTTTTGAGCTGTTTTATGCACTATTAGTAGCTAAAATACTTAGCTACCGGAAAACCTCTTAGTACTATAGTTGGGACAACAAAAGTCTTGTCAGTGCTATGGTCACCGCTCAGCTAGATCACGAGACGCGAGGTGGGATTCTCATAGATCATCTCATTCACTTTCATCGCCAACCGACCTATCACCATCGCCGAGCACTTCCCACGTTTTGTCATTGACGTCTTTCATCCAGCGCTGTATGGTTCTCAGGGTTAGAACAGCATCGCCCCAAGCGGCCAGATCTTGGTGGACTCCGGTAGCTGAGTCACCGAGCCTTAGTTAAGTAGCAGCGTAAAATTGAAAATGCCTCTTGTCAGGCTCTATGCTTCGACTGCGCTTTTTCTTATTTGAACCTGACTCCAAGTGAGTTTTTCTCGTAGCAAGCCAATTTTTAGCAACCAGTTTGTCTATAGCATTTTTTGTTTAAGTGACAAATGATGAAATATTAGCTACGAGGTGTGGCCAAAAAGTAATGAGAATTTAGCTACAAAAACTTTCAAAACAAAAAATGAAAATTCAGTCAACTGCAGCCTTCAAAGTAATTGCCGCCACTTTCAACACATCGCCTCAATTGCTAGTGCCAGCTCCTGATGCAGCCCTGGAAGTCCTCCTTCATGATGCCCCTCAGCACCCCTGTCACACTCTCCTTGATGGCATCCAAGTCTTCAAATCTGGATCCTTTGAGAACCTGCTTCACCTTGGGAAAGAGCCAGGAATCACACGGTGACATATCCGGTGAATAAGGTGGATGGCGCAACTCTGCGACCAGTCTTTTGGCCAAAAACTGTCTCAATGTCCCGATGACCAATCGCAGCTGCTTCTGATCGTCAGTGAGGAACTTTGCCACCATCTTTGAGGCTCTCCCATCCATCCCCGGAATCGCTTGTGCCACTAATACACTCTTGTCTGAGACATAGCATCATCTCTATGTTAAAGCACAAAGCAGCTGGAGGCATTCCGATGGCTTCTTGCCGAGTTTCACCAAAAACTTGATGTTGATTAGTTGCTCATTGTTTATTTTGTGACACAACAGTGTGACAGCTATAATGAAAAATAATTAAAAAATTATGAAAACCAAAACATTTCGACACAATACTGCTTCCTATAAAAGCTGAGAAGCTGAGCTTCAAGAAGACATCGATTAATTTTAGTAGAAGTTTGTATTTTCAGATTTAAGCAGCAATTCTCGTTACTTTTTGGCCACACCTCGTATTTTTGCGAGTTATAGCCATGGATAGCCTTCTTAGCTATAGCTTAAAGGACAATGTTTTACCATAGAAGTTGTATCTTCTACATATGGATTAAAAGAATCAATCTAAGTCAAGTGTTAAGTGTTGCCGTATTCTTTTTTCCTTTACTATAGAACAAACAGGGGTTTGGAGTAATTTCTTCTATGTATTGAGTAAGTTTACACTTGTATTCAGGTTTAGATGTTACGCAATCATCACTTTTCTTACGAGTACCTTACTATGCGTTTAATTTTTTCTAGATTCCGTGCTTTATGCATTATACTTTCGTATTTTGTGCTAGGTATTTTTGCACCTTTTTTAAAACGCGTATTTTACTTTTTTCTTATTTTACATTTTAACTGCTTCTGTAAACTTAAAACTGCATTTTAAAAATAAAAATACAAATGATAAATTGCTGAACCACCATGTATAGAAGTGTAAATAGCTTTTCCTTAATATTAATGTTGCCTGAAACAAAACCAATAAAGGAATGTGGTTTTTTCGTTTTTTATTTTAAAAAACTGAATTTCCATGGCAACAGAATTTCTTAAATGATCTTGGGCAAGACATCTTCTGTAAGTCATCTGGAAGATATCTTTAAGCAAATTTTAAGATGTCTTGAAGATATCTTAAGACATCTTTAAGTTATCTCTAAGTTGTCTACAAGTGTTGCAAGGAGACAATTTTTAGATCGAATTAAGTCAATTTTAAGACGTCTTGAAGACATCTTTCTGTCTTATGCAAGACATCTTTAAGACATAACTAAGCCAACTTTTTTTGATCGGGGCGGCATACAGGCGGTACAAGCAAGATAAACAATTAGCAAGGGATTGAGACCCATCATGCAGGCAGGGTCTTGTCCGCGCTTCACCCTATGTCAGATGTATATGTGCATGTTCCCACTTGGACTGGCCTGATCTCGACCCTACACTGGCAGGGTACGTACACTGTACAGTACACATATATGTTTTTAATTTTTACCTACTATTGATTCCATGCAGTCACATTTTTCGCGAGAAATTTTGAAAAAGGTTATTTTTCACTTTAGCTCTTCAAAAATAAAGCAGTTTTTTTACATATGAGGTCGCTAATTAGCCCGTTTTTCTTCCGCCAACTGCTGCTTTTCATGTCTAGCTAACTGTAATTGTTGCCGTTGGGGACACAATGACAATTAAACCAAGGATACAGTGCACGAGTCTATTGCACCTATAGATTTAAAATTAAATAAACACGATTTTCTAAAAAGAAAGAGAAATGTGATGCCGAAATCACGGAATTTAAAAAATTCTCAAATAATGATTTGCCCATTTGCTTTCTACTATATAGTTTTAATACACCGGACAACCGTAAAACAAAACTTCAGTGCAAATACCTGCACATTAATTTTTAGTACTTAATTTATAGTAAAAATTGTCAAAAGTTGTCTTCTCAAATTGAGCTAATATACTTTACCTAATTTACCACAAGAGCCTTCAGCGTTGATACATTTTTGAATACTTTATATTCTTAGATTGTTTTTCTTAGACAGACCATTTTTAGTATATGGACTAGCTAATTAGAGCTGGCTGCCAGCAGCCAGAATAATTTTTTTATTGCCCCCCCCCTTTAAGTGGGGCCCAGTGAGTTTTCTTATCAGTTGGCTCTGGCGCAATCAATTAAAATTGACTGTGAAGTTTCTCGCTGATAAAATTTGCATTGAAAAAGCCCATTTAAAACAGTTTTTCGAATATTTAATCCCTTTAGCATTGAAGCAGATACAAGAAATTTTAACCATACAATCCCAGGCTGATTACAAATCTTTTGGCGAAAACGCGATCGAAATCGGTCGAGAATTGCAATCTCTAGAGCGTTATGGACAAGCATACAAACAAACCTTAGAGATTTAGTATATTTAGATTTGCAATTCGTTGTTTCTTAAATTATGCATTTAGTTGGTATTAAAAAATTAAAGGTATTACCTTTTTCGTGGACTTATAATTTGCTCATTTTTAAAAGCTTAAATAGTTGGTCATTTTCTAGCAAGACGTTATTTTCGTTTTTCTGTTATTTGTGTCATGTGGCTGTTTATATATTATTGGCATTCTTCAAGTTTCGTTCGTTTAATTCCAACACCCACCCCCCACCACCCTTGAATAGAGGGCGAAAATAATTCCGGAAATAATTAAACGAACGAAACTTGAAGATTGCCCTTTTATTAATCATTGTATCAGTATCACGAGCTTTATGGTTCTGAATTTTGTACACTTGTTTCATAAGCACCGAGATTCATTCATCAAGACTTTAAAAGTTTTTAATGAGCGCAGAATTTCACTTATAATATAAAATTACCAAAATATGTCTTTGGGACTCTTCTAGGCAATTCTTTTGTATAGTATAATTCCCAACAAAAATATATTGTATTTAAAGAATTTTTTATTTCATTTTATTGCAAAAAGAATAGTTTGAAGTTAATAATTGATGTTAAATATTTTCTTAATTCCTTATCCGGACAATATTTCAAATCAGGAACCATATCCTAATTATTTCATCTTTTTCAATTGATGCCAGTTGAAACACATGTCAGACATGTTCAATCAAGATGAAACCCATTTCAACAGCACTTGTTTGGAAAAATTTTCAACTGATCCGCTGCGCATTCTGCCCTGCGAGCTGCAAAGCCAAATCCTCAGCCTGCTCGACTGTCGCTCGCTTGCAACCTGCCGTCTGGTAAACTCCCATTGGCTGGCTCGAGTTGACTTTGATAGCCATTTGTGGTCGGCCGTCGGCCTTCGGATGGGCCTGCGTCGGCGACCGTCTCGCGATTGCGCCAGCGATCGGCGCTTCATACAGGAGACAGCAGCGAAGTGCCGGCTGTCGTGCGCCTGGATTGACTGCACCGAGGGCGCGGTGGAGCGGACCGACAGCGGCCAAGTCGGTCTGTCGCCAATGACAACGTCGCCAAAATTGAAGTCGCTGTGGCGATTGGTCTGTCTGCGTGTTTGCCAGGTGCCAGGTAAATTAGTCGTAGCTCTTTAATCTATGCAAGATAGAGTTATGTGTAGTTCTACGAGTACTTTTTTAAGTTTTGAAAGCAATTTTTAACGATTTCAATTTGAACGACTATGACTTGCTGTGGGGCACCCCAAAAACTAAAAATAATGCCCCCCTGTGACAGGAGCAGCTTTGTTAATGCTCATAATGGGCTCCTGACAGCATTAGTCTTATTCAGCGCAGCGACATTATCCCAAATAATTTGCACTCATCTGCTCCCTATCACAGGTCGGCAAACGCGCCTTCACTTATGGCACTATGCACCGAACACTAACCGATTAAGCGAAGCCAACAGCTGTCAGAGTGCTCAAATTCTCTGTCCAGCTGGAAGCGTCTACGACGGCGCCGGCAATGAGGCGTTTCGCTGGTGGCCCGGCGCTCTGTCTTCCGGCTGCCATGTCGGCAGTCACCTCGGCTGTCTGGCCGACTGCGGCGGAGTCGCCTGCGCTGTTGCTCAACCACCCAGTCGAAGCGTCTCAGCCAACGCACTTGGCGCCATTCTCGTCCGCCTGCCGTTGGCGCCGTTTTCTTCATCGCCGACGACTTCGAAATGGTCGACGTTGGACATGACCGGATGCTCGGGCAGACTGGAGAGACTTGCCGCGATCGGGCTTCACACGTGCGTCAGTGGAAATGCTGGCTATGCGGGAGCTGCCGGTCGTCGAAATAGCCTGCAGAGTCGGAGCATGCTGTCGGAGAAGAGCGCCGGTAGTGTTCAAGTTGCACTGGGACTCACGGCATCCAATCGCCTCATGGCTTGGATAGTGTCTGATAAGGCAAGCTTCATTCAGTTCTGAGCACTTCTTGAATATTAAGACGATTTCGATGAAACTTATTTTTCGCACTTATAATAGCAATAATTGATTGCACCTGCCCTAATCCAAAGGCTATGTATGGTTGTTCAGTCCAAGACTGGGGGGTCGCCACACACACCCTCAATTACCCCAGCTAGCTCGTAATGCTGGCACCAATTTTACAGCTGGTTAGAGACTGAAGCAATGCAGAGTTAAGCGTCTTGCTCAAGGACACAAATTTTTCTGAGTGGGTCAAGACTTGAACCCTCAAAATTTCACTCGTGAGTCACTGCTAACCATCAAAGAGTTCAAGTCACACTAAACATTTGGGAAAACCAATGTCTCAATTTTATGTTTAGAATAAACTACAAGCAAGATTTTCATTTTTAGTATATTAGAAGATCTATTCTATAACGCAGAATTCAGCTGCAAAGAGTACACAAAATCTGACCACTACCACATTATAGACGTCGGCTGCTCCAGAATCCAGAGCAACGATTGCTGCTTCCCTTCAACTGTCGGCTCTCGCAGCTCAGCAGTCGCACCAGAAGCATCAACTGCCGTCCGATTCATCGCAGTGTCGCCTCTGGTGCCTGTCTGAATCCCCTGGCAGGCGTTGCCGACGTCGCAATTTGCGCACACGTCGGGTGAGCTTGTCGACACTTTTGCCAACTCCGGCGATGTCAGCTTTGCAATCGCAGCCAAGACGTTGCTTTGTTGTCGCCGCTCTGACCGATGGTACGGCGGCCGTTGTGCAGCTGCACTGCTCCTGCTGCTGCTGCGGTGGTGGCAGCGACAGTTCAATTGGAGTTCGTCTTCAATGCGTTGCTCGCATCGGCAGCGACGACCAGCTGGTGCGCGACGTTTTGCCTTTCAATGCGGCGCCGCCACCAGCCAGCGGATTCGGCGACAACGAAGCCAGCGCTGATGACAATGCCGACGACACCGTGGGATTCACGGCGGTTATGACGCCAGCGTCAGCCTCCACTACGGAGCCGATGTTCTGGTTGAGAGAGTTCGCCTGCCGTGACGACTGCAAGCCGACATCAGGAAGTTCGACTGCCACTAGCGACATCTGGGACGCCTGGATCTGCCGTTCCGCTGCCGCCTACAGTCTGCCTAGCAACTACGAGAGGCTTGTCCTGTGCGCAGTTGGTAGAACTTTCCTCTGCCTGTTCGCATCGCACTGGTCAGCTGGAGCGGCTCTGCTGGTTTATCGACGGGCAAAAGAGCTACCGCTGTTCGTTGTGGAGTTTCCTCAGTACGCGCAGACGTTTCCCAGGTGAATTCGAGATTTGATTTCGAGAGCATTACGTATGACTATTTCAATTAGCTGATTGAATGCAGAAATTGAGGACACGAATGTCATTGTGTTGAATGTCCTGAAGCCCTGTTGAACCGTTGACTACATTAAAATAGCGTAGATTCGCGAAACTGTAAACTAGAGTTATTTAACAAATATGAATCTAAAACCTAAATTTTCCTGTCAGGCGTAATTTTTCAATATTTTAATTGTAAAATTTGAATAGATTCCATGCCTTTCTTGATATGCGGTTACGCCAATAAAATAACCCCTACTTAGGTACGAGTTGCACCCGCCTGTGTGGGTTAATCAGATCTGGTTCGATCGAGGCATCACCAGCAACACCGAAGAGGACATTGACGACAATGGTAATGGTGCGAAGACAGCTCAAGACAAAGATGACTCAGCCGGATTGCAGCCTCTTCTGCTGTTTGCCTGTCCAATGCGAGGCTTTAGTCGCTGTCTGCTGCTCAGCTGCTCGCGACTTGGCGGCTGCCAGCTGGACAACGCCATGGCAACATCGGCTGCCACCACTGACGTCGAGTCAGAGGCCAGCGGCGGTGGAGTAATCGGCATGTCTCGGTCGGCTGGCGGACTGCACCTCGTTGCCTGTAGCGGCTACGAGTTCAACGGATGTAAACAGCTTTCTCGCCGGCGCAGCGTTGGCCTGCCTCGCTGAGCTTCGGGTCGGTTTGGTTGGTTCGAGCGCTCGAACTAGAATCGCAAGAATCGTAAGGCACTAAAGAAACCTATTCTATTTCATTGCAATCCATCAGATAATCTTTGTCATTTTGTTCGATAAATTTCAATACAGCAGCATCCGACACTATCTGGAAAATCAAAACTCGATTTTAAACGTGCATTTCCATATCATTTTTGTGTCGTTCTGTAAATCAAAATTTTATCTATTAAAACTTTGAGATTTCTTTCTCAGCGTTCGGTGGGGCCTTATCTTTGACCGGCCTTAGTCTGATAATGGCGTTTAATTCAAAACCCACTGTGTCTTGATTAATAGTTTAAAGTCCTTGTCTCAACAACTTTACACTTGGTTGTCAGAAATTGTGCTGTATAGTAGCTTCAACTATCCAGTGCATTACCTTTTCAGTCATCCAGCCCCATGCGGTCGTTTGTGCAACCTACATTTGCATGTAAATTTGCTTCTCTATTTGGCGTTTGATTTCTACAAAAAAGTTGATGATTTTTGATTCGGAATAATAGTCCTGAATTGCTGATTACTCAATACCTTTTTGTTACACCAGTGATTAAACCATTCCAGTCTTCAACCTCGTAAACGTATTGTTTATATTCGTTGACAATACATTTGAATTTATGATTTGCAGTTAATTTTTTAAACAAAAATTCAAAAAGGAAATTGTTTTCGAATCCATATTGTTTGAAAAAACTTGAAAAGATTTATATTACTGGAAAGTACATGTAACATGTAAAATTCTAGTCCTTATTTCAAACAATGCAGTTTCGATTCTCCGTAACGACTACGAGCGTACGAGCGTATTATTAACGCAGACAATGGTCGATTTTCAGCGATATGACTTTCTTCGCCAGTTCAATAGTGGTTTAAAACTGCTTTGATAATTTCCTTCAATTCTGGAAGCTCAAGAACTTGTTGTACTCGTACTTCTCTAAGAAGGTATCGATTTCTAAGAAATGCGAGTGTGACGTCCTGTTTCACTTGACGGTGGTCTGAAGCTGCACTACGATCGTATCAATTTCCGCTGGTCGCATGAGTTTTAAAATCTTCAAATTGTCTCGTGCATATTACTTACAGTAGACAGTTCAGTAAATGGTTGCACTTTCATAGATTTTAGTTTCATCTACTGTTCTATAAAATTTGGAGAATTTGTCAGCCATTTTGATCATGGTTAACAACATTTTACATTCGTATAATGACCGGATCTAACTACTCAAGATTATCACAGAATGTGCAAATGCATGCAAGTAGGCACTGGTGTAAATTAAAATCGTTTATTGATTGTTTCCCCGATGAGAAACATAAAATATGAAATATTCGATTGCAACTTTTCATATCCTTACAGTCTCGGGTATATGTTCCTGCCTGTCTAAGTTAGAGATGGATGAAAAATTAAACTAAAAGTACATGTACTTAAACTAATTTTATAAATGAACTAATAATACATTTTTCAAATATCTACTCTAGCAATTCGTCGGTTGCAGCTTAAACTGATTTGTACGTAAAATTCTGTAGGCTTGTTGAAGAAAAAAGTTCTTTGTTTTAATAAATCCCTTGTTGAAGCAGGGCGTTGCCACTGGGGGGAGGGGGGACACGGGCCGGGACTGGTTCCCTCCAGTAAAAGCTATAAGGGGCATGCCAATGCTTTTTCCGCCCACCCAACCTTGTGACCCGCTATAAAAATCAATAATTTTGCTTTAGGGCGCAAAATAAAGCGCATGCGGTGCCAAAATGAGTGTCTGCGGCGCCAGAATGAGTGTCTGCGGTGCCAAAATGAGTGCCTGCTTGCGGCGCCAAAATGAGTGTCTGTAGCGCCAAAATGAGAGTCTGCGGCGACAAAATGAGAGCCTGCTTGCAGCGCCAAAATGAGTGCCTGCTTGCGGCGCCAAGTGTCTGCGGCGCCAAAATGAGTGCCTGCTTGCGGCGCCAAAAAGAGTGCCCGCTGCGCAAAAATGAGTGCCTGCGGCGCTAATAAAACGAGTGCTGACAACGCCAATTCTGAAAATAATGTACCTGTACCTGTAGAACTCGTGGCTCTGTCACCCCAACCATAAAATCCATAGCGACGCCCCTGTAGTCGAGTATTCACAGATGATCCTGAAAGCAGAACTATAAAAATAAAATAGAACAACTTTCGCAACTCTGACAGTGGCGTGCGATGAAGTTTCTACAGTTCCGGAATTATAGACAGCTTTTTTGACATCCTGAAATGTTGGTTAGGCAAATGTTATAGTGCATAGTTTAAACTTCATTCATGGAGTCCTTAAACGAAAATTTGGAGTAGTAACTGGAAAATGTAATATCCAGATATTTTTTCTCGTAGTTTTAATAAAAAATGCAACTATAAGAAACTAAAATAATTAGTTTCTATTGTAGAGATGCTCAAGTCGTGGCGTGCGGAAACATTTTTTTAACAAAATAACAATATTTATGACTCCTGAATGACTAGTCTATGAGCTTATAGACTATAAACAGTTATATTATTTCTGTCGGTTGCACATCCGCCCATTGGGGCAGCAGGTGTAGTCAATTAAGAGTGTCAATTAAGTAGTTAAGAGTGCAGAGAGAAAGAACGCTTGATTAGAAGTTGGTGACCGGACTGTGGAGTGCAAGCGTACCTGGCGAAAGCATTTTATCGTAGCTTGATGCGACAATGTAATCGGTTGAACTTCCGGGTTTAATCGATTTTGCATCGGTAGGCTATAATAGCTCAATTTAGCATATTCATACTAGCCTAAAATAGTAGACTTTTGTAATTGATTCAATATGAAATGGAAACCATCTGTTTTTCTATTTTTAGACTTAAAATTGCATCTACTCGTAAATATTGGAATTTAGCTTTTTTTGGGCGAGTCAATATATGCTAATTTTGTTTCAAGATAAAAATGCTTCGAAGCATGCAAATAAGTGGCCATACTGCTCGATAGATCTTGATATTGCTGATATATGATGAAAATTAATCTTAAAAGGTTTTAAAGTATTGATTAAAAATTGAAATACATCAAATAATTCGAAAAGAACTAAATGGGGTTAAAGACCACAACAAATCATCTCTTTTAGGGAATCTATACTCATTGAGAAGTGACATTCGGTGTTACTGTCAGCATACCTAATCTTCACCAGTGTACTTTAACTGTGGAAATTTTTACATCAATCAAGTGGCGTAAGCAACAACAGATGTTGTTTGAAAGCATTCCTGCCCGTGGGACTGCTTCAATCATTGCCTACAGTGAGTGTTGAAAGCGGGGTGTGAAAAACCTCATGACTCCAGACTGACTGTCTGTCCCAAAACCCTTGCTTTGTGTCTGCAGACCTTCGAAAATAAGGCCGGATTTGCTATGCCTGTACTCTTAGAGAAAATTGGCATACTCGGCTAAGCCTGCACAAAGGCTTAATCGCCTCCATACCCCATGAGCCGGCTGCGTTGAAGTTTCACGGCCCTGACGAGTCAGTTGCTACCCAATCCTATCCTTCTCTCTTCATCGCTGCAGCACGCCAACCCCGCTTATTCCCACACTCGCAATGCATCTGTCCCCTCCCCCCTGGCTACTGAGAGAGAACAGCCCCCACCCGATTCGTCCTCCACTTGACAATCCGACGCCCACACGGCAGCAACCGTGTAAGACCATCATCCCAGCAGGCTCAAGCTAGCTACTCCCTTCTAATTTTGCCTCCCTTCCCCAGCCCCCTCTTCCCCCGCCCACTCGCCTACTTACCATTCGCCCGGAGGCCCGTCCTCTCCTTTCATCCGGCTAGGGAAAACACGCGACCCCACCCGGGCCAGACAGACGCGTGCGAAGGAAGCCCCCATCCCCCAACACTTCTATAAAAGACCGTTAACAAACAAAGCTAGATGGGTTGCCAAGCACACAAACTGAATAGGCTCCACCCACCTGCCTTCGCGGTGGAACAAGCGATGGCGCCTCTGATTCTCTTGTTACTAACGTTTCTGGCAACAACTGACGCGAGAAACGACCGAGCCATCAGCGTCTCACCTGCCCGTCTAGCTGAACTCTCAGAGCCGCTCGCCGTTATCAGGCAGGTTGGCACATCCGGCCATCGGCGGGTTCGCAACCATCTGGTCGAGTTTCTGTCGCGTCAGCCTGGTTGGCAAGTCGAATTAGACACGTTCCATGCCGAGACACCGATAGGCAGGCAGCGGTTCGATAACATCATCGCTACGCTGCGTCTTAACGATGCTCAATCCGGCTCGAGTGGACAACGCCGTCTGGTCCTCGCTGCGCACTACGACTCAAAACTGTTGCCCGGATTCGTCGGAGCCACCGACTCGGCGGTTCCCTGCGCTGTGCTGCTGCGCGCTGCCGAAACCATCGGCAGGGCCGTAGCCAGAGCGAGTCGACTGAGTCCTCCAGGCCCAGGCGTTGACATCCTTCAGCTGGTGTTCTTCGACGGCGAGGAAGCCTTCAAGGAGTGGACGCGGACGGACTCGCTGTACGGATCGCGTCATCTGGCCCAAAAATGGGCCCAGGATGGAACTGCGCAGCAGATCGAAGCGCTGGTGCTGCTGGACCTGATCGGTGGCAGGAATCCGAAGTTCTACTATAACCCGCATCCCAGCAGCGATGAGCGAGTGATCGACACCGAGATGCGGATGTTCATCCAGCTAGGCGCCACCGAGGCTGCGATTATACCCGGCAGCGACGAGCCCGACTTCGACTACTTCCAGCTGATGAAGATCGGCTCAGGGACGGTGCAGGACGACCAGCTGCCATTCCAGGAGATCGGCGTGCCGACTGTGCACCTCATACCGCAGCCGTTTCCCGCGGTGTGGCACACGCCAGCCGACACGCTGGATGCCATCGAGTGGGATCAGGCTGCTGATGTGGCCAATATTGTGCTGTTCTGGACTGCTCAGACTATCGGGCTGTAGTGATGGAC
>NIVC01000011.1:200000-392500 GCA_002269645.1 Macrostomum lignano | reverse complement strand
AGTGGAAATGAGAGCAAAATGGTGTACAAAGCGTACACCGACGAAAAATGAAGTCTCCAGTTTCCCGAGACGCTTCCAGATACGTGAATTTCTCACCAAAGAAGATGCTTTGCTTGCGTCAACGGTGGAAAAGTGTGTCGGAGAGTAGAATAATTGATGAGCACTGTTGACTTTGGCTGCTGTCATTTGCCTGCGCACTTGTTCCAACATTTACCTTTTTTGTTGCGCTGCCTTGTCAGAGAAATAAGCAGGTGCGCTTATGCTAGAGCTCGAGTCTTCAGTCCTCCCGTAGAGTCAAGAAAACTGATTTTTTCTATAAGAAGCGGGGTGAAAAGGTGATGGAAGATGCAAAAAATGCTTAAGTAGTTTTATTATGAGCATCCTGAGAAGAATATCGCCATTTGATTCGAATATTGTCTTGGTATATTCTCGAGATATTCCGCTTATCATCTTGAAGACAGAATTGCGAAAAGCAGCTGAGTCTTCAACCTCTTACCGGCGTCACCGCCGAGAAAAATCTTCGACCTGCTTCTTTTTGCAAGCGCGCAATTAATAACCAAGGGCAAATACAAGAAACCCAAGAAGCAAGCTTCTGTTGCTTATAAGCAAACTACCATAAGATACTTATTGCCGAATATACGAGCATAATGCATTATCGAGAATTTTAGTAAACAGCTTGGACACAAGAAGCTAGAAAATCATGCAGCTCGCACCTCTAACCATATCACTTCTAGTTGCAATCAGCAGCTTCGTTGAAGGCTCCGGAAGCTTCAAGAGCTCCGAGTGGCAAGCTCAGAGAGACGACCTCGCCGAGTACCTGTTCGACCGCGCGGTCCGCGCCGCAAGCCGCATCCAGTGCGCGTCTCTGGCCAGCGAGCGGCACCAAGCCGTCTCATTCTCAAGCGATGAAGGAGTCTGCCGGCTGCTGCGCTGCCGCCTGGGCCGGAGCGGCTGCAGGAAGTGCCGGAACGCTGCGAACGCTGGACTGCCTCTGCTCATGGTTAGAAACTTTGTTCAACATGTGCTGCAATACAGTTGCATAAATATGAAAGCGAAAACATATCATACCCGCTTATTCTTTTAAGGTAAAGCGGCTGGAAAGCCTCGGAGCGAGCTGGTGCTGGCGCACCTTCCAGCACAGAGTAGACGCGACTGTCGACTTCAACCGTGACTGGACAGACTACGTGTCCGGGTTCGGACAGGGTGAGGACAGAAACTTCTGGATGGGTCTGCAGGCGATCCACCTGCTCACTCGAGCTGGCGACAGGAGAGTGAGATGGGAGATGAGCTCGTGGAACGGCAGCTGGTGGTGGTGGGAGAACGCCGTGCTCATTGTCGAGGATGCCAGTCAGGAGTATCGAGTCACCGTCGGTAAACAGGATGTCGATCGGTCCAACGTCATTGAGTGTCCGAAGAACGCCTTGGAGTCCATGGACAACCAAAAGTTTTCCACTAAGGGCAACGATCAAGATTCCTATTCGTATGGCTCATGCGCTAACCTGTATCGAAGCGGATGGTGGTTCAAGAGCTGTTTCTGCTTCAATCCGAACGGAATTTACTACAGTCCTCCGACAGCTCTGGATTTGTCCCGATATGATTTATTAAGCTTTGGAATCTCGTTTTCGGGTTCTGTTCCACCTGATCCCAGCATGTATCCGTTGGATTACCGCCAGTCCATGAAGACGTTCGAGTGCCTGCTGATGGACACTGCCCCAGAAAATTAAGTAAATAATTCTGACGCAAAGAACACTTACTCAGAAATAGTTTTTTTCACTTCTTTCAAAGCTGTAGCAGCTTTAATATTTCAGTCGGAAACAATAGTCCTATGGAATCTAATAAAAATAATTTTAGTTTCGAAAAACATGTCACGCATGCCCATTGTTTTCGAATATCTCACAATTGTCAAAATGCGCGAGAGTACCTTGTCTCTGCCGTTGAATTCTTTGTCAACGATCGGTAACCCCAATTTTCTGTCTTTTTGCAGTCGAAACGTTACCCGACGTCAAATGTTGTCAAAATGTAACCCGACTCTGCTGTCAAAATGAAACCCGACTCTGTTGTCAAAATGTAACCCGACTCTGCCGGCAAAATGTAACCCGACTCTGCCGGCAAAATGTAACCCGACTCTGTCGTCAAAATGTAATCCGAATCTGTTGTCAAAATGTAATCCGAATCTGTTGTCAAAATGTAATCCGAATCTGTTGTCAAAATGTAACCCAAATCTGTTGTCAAAATGTAATCCAAATCTGTTGTCAAAATGTAATCCGAATCTGTTGTCAAAATGTAATCCAAATCTGTTGTCAAAATGTAATCCAAATCTGTTGTCAAAATGTAATCCAAATCTGTTGTCAAAATGTAACCCAAATCTGTTGTCAAAATGTAACCCAAATCTGTTGTCAAAATGTAATCCGAATCTGCTGTCAAAATGTAACCCAAATCTGTTGTCAAAATGTAATCCGAATCTGTTGTCAAAATGTAATCCAAATCTGTTGTCAAAATGTAATCCGAATCTGTTGTCAAAATGTAACCCAAATCTGTTGTCAAAATGTAACCCAAATCTGTTGTCAAAATGTAATCCGGATCTGTTGGCAAAATGTAACCCAAATCTGTTGTCAAAATGTAACCCAAATCTGTTGTCAAAATGTAATCCAAATCTGTTGTCAAAATGTAATCCGAATCTGTTGTCAAAATGTAATCCAAATCTGTTGTCAAAATGTAATCCAAATCTGTTGTCAAAATGTAACCCGACTCCGTTTTCAAAATGTAACCCAATTTATACAGTCAATGTCTCTGTAAATAGCGATACCCATTTGACGTTGTAATAGTAGTAGTGAACGTTCCTGTAAATGATCGAAAAATTTCTTAGAGTGTCGCTGTCGCATCGAATATTCCAGATTCTTCAACAATCCATGAATAAGAGTCGTCAGCATAATATGAGAAGCGTTAGATCACAAGCAGGAGCTGCTGTACGTAAAAGTAGTCTAGTATAGAAGTCTATAGGAGTCTAGATTCAGGACTGAGGAGAAAAATGAGTGTCCAGCTAGGAAAATTCAAAGTTTTTTCTGGCATCCGCAGAGCATGACAATATGAGAAAGTTGCCGCAAGTAAACTAGTTAACAGGCGTGGAAGTATCGAGCTAGGAACGTGAAGTGTTATGGATCGATGCTTCTGCAACCAGCTAGGGAGGGGTTCTTCTAGAAGGTAGCAAGAAACGCTGCATCTGCACCAGGAAGTAGATCAAACACCCCACCCCGATGCCTATTGCTGGGGCTTTGTGCAATGCAAGTTGGTTCCGTGTTGCATCTTTGACAAGGATTAACCATGCATCTGCATCCGGAGCTCCATGCCAAAAGTTTCCGACTTGAGCCGCTTAATTTTTCTTTTGCATATTCACTGACAAAACATTGTCACAGCTTATGAAAGCTAGTACTATTAGATCGAAACCGAGTCAAATTCACAATAGAAAGAAAAATATAGTTCCCGGAAGTGTAAGCTAGGCAAGCTAAGCTGCAAGTCAATAAAAGAATCAGTAAGACTATTCCCAAGCATCTTTTAGCCAGCGAGTAGGAACTGAACGAGGAAGAAACACAGCGATGCTGCACATCAATATCTTAGCTTTATTCATTGGCTCTGCATCTGTGGCTGCTGCTACCTTCATGAGCTCCGAGTGGCGAGCTCAGAGAGACGACCTCGCCGAGTACCTGGTTGACCGCGCGGTCCGCACCGCAAGCCGCATCCAGTGCGCGTCTCTGGCCAGCGAGCGGCACCAAGCCGTCTCATTCTCAAGCGATGAAGCCGTCTGCCGGCTGCTGAGCTGCCGTCTGGGTCGGAGCGGCTGCAGGAAGTGCCGGAACGCTGCGAAATCCGGACTGCCTCTGCTCATGGTAAGAAACTTTGTTCAACATGTGCTGCAATACAGCTGAATAAATATGAAAGTTAGAGAGCATCTTTCCGCTTATTCTTTCAAGGTGAGGCGGCTGGAAAGCCTTGGAGCGAGCTGGTGTTGGCGCACCTTCCAGCACAGAGTAGACGCGACTGTCGACTTCAACCGTGACTGGACAGACTACGTGTCCGGCTTCGGACAGGGCGAGGACAGAAACTTCTGGATGGGTCTGCAGGCGATCCACCTGCTCACTCGAGCTGGCGACAGGAGAGTGAGGTGGGAGATGAGCTCGTGGAACGGCAGCTGGTGGTGGTGGGAGAACGCCGAGCTCATTGTCGAGGACGCCAGTCAGGGATATCGAGTCACCGTCGGTGAACAGGACGTCGATCGGTCCAATGTCATTGAGTGTCGGAAGAACGGCTGGCAGTCCATGGACAACCAAAAGTTTTCCACTCCGGACGTTGATCAAGATGGCAATTCTGGCGTCTCTTGCGCTAACCTGTATGGAAGCGGATGGTGGTTCAAGAGCTGCTTTTGCTTCAATCCGAACGGAATTTACTACAGTCCCCGAAAGCTCTGGATTTGCCTGGATACGGCTTGGCTAACTTGGGAATCTCGTTTTCGGGTTCTGCTTCACCTGATCCCAGCATGTATCCGTTGGACTACAGACACTCCATGAAGACATTCGAGTGCCTGCTGATGGACACTGCCCCGGAAAATTGAAGAAATGATTTTTAACGCAAAGAACACTGTCCTGCAATTAGTTTTTCACTTCTAATCAAAGCCGTAGCAGGTCTCATATTTACTTTGGAAGCAAAAGTCTCTTTGAAATAAGTAAAAACAAGTTTTATTTTATAGAATTGTCAACTAATGCCGATTATTTTTGAACGTCTCCCAATTTTCAAAATGTACCTTGACTGCCGTTGAACTTTTCTGTCACCAATCGATAACCCGACTTTTTCTGTCACTTTGCTGTCAAAATGTAACCCAAATCTGTTGTCAAAATGTAACCCGACTCTGTTGTCAAATTGTAACCCAAATCTGTTGTCAAAATGTAACCCGACTCTGTTGTCAAAATGTAACCCGACTCTGTTGTCAAAATGTAACCCGACTCTGTTGTCAAAATGTAACCCGACTCTGTTGTCAAAATGTAACCCGACTCTGTTGTCAAAATGTAACTCGACTCTGCCGTCAAAATGTAACCCGACTCTGCTGTCAAAATGTAGCCGGAATCATGTTGATTCTTTGCTGTTTATTCACTGTGCTGTCAAATTACAATATCAGCTATGGGTGTTTGCTAATATTAAAAATGTTTTCGAACTGTTAATAATAATCACTCACCCGCATACAAGTAGAATCATCTCAGTATACCATGGAGACAAAGCCTAAATAATCAGCCACCTGTTATTCTATTGGATAATTTTCTAGCTAGTTTTTAAACTGAAAAATCAAGATTTAGCTCGTACTTAACGAAAATCTGCGAGTTTATACCGTATAGCGCCTTAATTTTCATGTTTACTACTGAAAAACTTCTAGATCAGTAACGCAAATGCATCGATTGCAAGCAGTGTCACTTTGATCAACAATCCATTAATAGGAATCAACATAGGAAAAGTAGCTCGCTAATAGAAAGTAAATATTACTGTCAAAGTAAGTATATAGTGCTGTCTGGTGGATGCTTGCTATCTATATTGCTCTCAGGGGAGGGGTGTGCTTGCTATCTAGGAATTCTTTTTATCCAGGGATGCTTGCTATTTAGGGACGCTTTCTATCTGGCGGATGCTTGCTATCTGGGGTTGCTTGCTCTCGGATGGGGATGCTTGCTATCTGGGGTTGCTTGCTCTCGGAGGGGGTTGCTTGCTATCTGGGGTTGCTTGCTCTCGGAGGGGGTTGGGGTTGCTTGCTCTCGGAGGGGGTTGGGGTTGCTTGCTCTCGGAGGGGGTTGGGGTTGCTTGCTCTCGGAGGCGGTTGGGGTTGCTTGCTCTCGGAGGGGGTTGGGGTTGCTTGCTCTCGGAGGCGGTTGGGGTTGCTTGCTCTCGGAGGCGGTTGGGGTTGCTTGCTCTCGGAGGGGGTTGGGGTTGCTTGCTCTCGGAGGGGGTTGGGGTTGCTTGCTCTCGGAGGGGCTGCTTGCTATCTGGGGCTGCTTGCTCTCGGAGGGGGTTGCTGGCTATCTGATTCTGGGAGATGCTTGCTGTCTGGGGTTGCTTGCTATCGGGGATGCTTGCTATCTTTGTGAACGCTTTATTTTGTTGCGTCCTTTTGTTACTTTTATAAAAAGAGACTCATATCAAACGTCTTTGTCCGTGACAATTTTACTCGAATAGGGTGATTTATAAAACTGAAGAAGGAATTGGTTTTTAAGAAAATGTGCTTTCGTAATGGATTTGCATGAATAATTTTTGCTCCTTGCTTATTGGCCGACATGAAGGGGGCACTAGATTGCTAGTTTAGTATTATATTATTCTATTGCCGATGCATTTCTTCCACTTCGAATATCGTCAGGGATCGTCAGGAATCATTCAGTGAAGTTGAACGCACCTTATATCATACAAGTTCCATTCCCCCAAGCCTTTGTCGTCGTGGTGTTCTTTTACACTCGACTCAGTGATTAGCTTCAACTCGCACAGTAGTTGTATATTACAATCAGAGATCCGACATGGCTTCTTATCACTTCTTTCTGTCTAGTTAGTCCTCTCTAGCCTCTTCTTACCGTACAATGCTCTTAAAGCCTTTGCCTCTGCCAAGTTGTCTATGGCCAAATATTGGCTCTGGCTTCCATGCACTCCTCCTCTAGGCTCTGGCTTTCTATGGTATGTCCCACTTGGCTTCTTTTCACCGTGACCGTTGCTCAAAAGTGTGAAAATAGCGACCACTTGAACAACTATGGAATAATGACACAGACGCTAGCATAGAGAATATATACAATGTTGGATTATCTAGTGGGTTGCATCGATAAATACGAGAGCTAATGGTCATAAACATTCGTGCACAGTTGGAACTGAAAGTTGAGTACATAGCTGGGTACAAAAGTTTGGGTGGAAAGGCATGGTACAAATCAAATGAATTCAGACCCGGTTAGAAAAGGTGAAGTTGACGACGATTATAGCACCCCATGGCCTTTCTCGCTACTCGTTAGTAGGCAATCTTTGTACCCCAAAGCGCAAACCCGTTCCACAACGAAGTTGCAGAAAACTTCTTGACTTGGTCGGTATTTAATTGATTCCTGTTGACACTACAAACCTTTACCACCTGGGATATTTAGTAAAGGTGATTATTCAATATCTGATGAGCGAATGGCAGCACTACTGCATCAGACCATAGGGTTTTATCGGGCAATATTAATAATCAGTCGAATGCAGAGATGCTGGATCTAAGGCGCTTCAATCTGAATTTGAAATCTGTCTGACTGTTTGGGTTAACAGCTCCATGCAATAATGGTGATCAAATCGCTTACAACATTCGACAATGCCTGCGCAGATGGGTGAGAAAAATTGAAGATATTTTATATTCGTTTAAAGAAAATTACTGAAATCGAATTTCAAAATAAGCTTACAAAATGTTTCAGAATTCACATGCTGAATTTAGCACATAAACCTGTACTATGGACTTGCATTGTGTTCAACTTGCTGATCACGGCTATTGGTTTAGTTGGTAAGATTGTTGTGGGTCATCAATTGTATTGTTTCTCTAATCTATTGTTAACAGTGTCTAACTCATTGTGAGTAGTGTCTAACTCATTGTGAGTAGTGTCTAACTCATTGTCAGCAGTGTCTAATTCATTGTTGGTAGTGTCTAATTCATTGTGAGTAGTGTCTAATTCATTGTCAGCAGTGTCTAATTCATTGTTGGTAGTGTCTAATTCATTGTCAGTAATTGTCTAATTCATTGTCAGCAGTGTCTAATTCATTGTTGGTAGTTTCTAATTCATTGTCAGTAATTGTCTAATTCATTGTCAGCAGTGTCTAATTCATTGTTAGTAATTGTCTAATTCATTGTCAGTAATTGTCTAATTCATTGTCAGCAGTGTCTAGTTCATTGTTAGTAATTGTCTAATTCATTGTCAGCAGTGTCTAATTCATTGTCAGCAGTGTCTAATTCATTGTTGGTAGTGTCTAATTCATTGTCAGCAGTGTCTAATTCATTGTCAGCAGTGTCTAATTCATTGTCAGCAGTGTCTAATTCATCGTCAGCAGTGTCTAATTCACAGCAATTAGTTTCGCTCAACTCGAATACACAGGCAACAGCCTCGCCTACCTGGTGCTGACGGGCCGCAGTCGGAGCAGATCCTTTGGCTGTCACGGCTCCCTGTACCTGCGCTGTCTCAGCGTGGCCGACTGCTGCGCGCTGCTGCTCTCCGGACTGCCGCTCACTCTCGAGCTGCTCACCGCGCACGCCCTGCAGTTGCCTAGCAACCATCCTGCTGCCATCGGTGTCAGCCTCAACTCCTATCCGACTTGCGTGCTCAGACTCTACGCTGCTCAAGCTGCTCCCCTGGTTGCCACTGGCTTTATCGTGCTGTTCAGTCTGGAGCGCTGCGCTGCAGTGCTGGCGCCGCTGCTGCCAACCAGACGAAATCGTCTGAGACAAGCCGCGGTGGCGCTTGCCGTGGCTTCGAGCTCCTGCCTGGCCTGCATCCCGGCGCTGTTTAGCTTAGAGGAGTCGAGGACGGGACTGAGCGGGAATGGGACCGGCTCCACTGCGGGTGGAGGCTGCCACGCGAGGTGCCAGATTCTGGCTTGGCTAGATGACTGATGAAGGGGTTGAGATGATGGGAACGGGACAGAAACGTTAACGGGACTTTAGACAGGGTTGGGATGATAGAATAAGATGCCATGATGGGATGATGTCACGGTAGGATGTTGTGACGGAATGTCGATGTACTCGTATGTGATGTACTCGTATGTGATGTACTCGTATGTGATCTACTCGTATGTGATCTAATCGTATGTGATGTACTCGTATGTGATGTACTCGTATGTGATTAAGCAGTCGGAACAGAAAAGTTCAGCTTGCAACCAGGTTTTGGTTAGCAGTTAAAGATTTTAAACAGATATTTTGTCATTCTCCTTCGCTTCGGTGTCTTTGAACTAATCGTACTTTTCGCCAATCTTTCTCGTATTTCTGCTATGAGTAGACGAATCAAGCAATATCGTTTTTTACTACAAATTGTCTAATTTAGCTAGAAGTTTTTACAACCCTTTAGGGTGCCACTTCACGCCGCTTCCGTGACCTCCTACACCCTGTTGAGGTGCGTGGCGCCCTTCCTCATCACGGCCGCTTGTAACGCACTAATCTGGCGCCGGATTCGAGCCCGCAGACTGGAGCCGCATCTCACGAACTCCTCCGCCTGGGCCAAAGCTGAGAGCAGTCGCAGCGAACGATTAGCAACTAGGAAGCTGCTGCTGATTTCTGCAACTTTCCTGGCGCTGAACTTTCCATTAGCTGTGCATCACGTTGTCATGCTGGTGGCGAGTCCTCGGTCGCACTGCAGTCCGCTGGCGGCCGACTCTCTGGCGGTGAGCGCCACCCTGAGCTGCGCCAACTTTGCCGTTAATTTTGCGCTCTACTGTCTGAGCGAGCGGCAGTTTCTGAGAGCGGTCACCTGGCTGATGTTCGTTGGCCGGGGTCGAGTTGAAGCGTCGGGTAGACGGCAGCGTGTACTGACTCGCTTCATCAGCTACGTGTACCAGCAGTCCGTTAGAGCCTTCGCCACCGGTCCCAGAGCAGTCAGCGCCAACGGAGATGAGCTGAGGCGTGCGGGGAATCGCCGAACCCACGGACAACAAGGCAGGCCGACTTCGATGAGGTAGATTTTACTAACTATAACTGTGACAGCTTATAGGTATAGGGACAATGAAGCAATCATAGTAACGCACCTATAGGCTACAAAGAAGAAGAACTACATGCAGTAAACTGGGAGCGATGTTGCAGTGACCAAACTGAATTCTACATACAGTAAACTGGGAGCGATGGTGCAGTGACCAAACTGAATTCTACATACAGTAAACTGGGAGCGATGGTGCAGTGACCAAGCTGAACTACATGTACATACAGTAAACTGGGAGCGATGGTGCAGTGACCAAGCTGAACTACATACAGTAAACTGGGAGCGATGGTGCAGTGACCAAACTGAACTACATACAGTAAACTGGGAGCGATGGTGCAGTGACCAAACTGAACTACATACAGTAAACTGGGAGCGATGGTGCAGTGATCAAACTGAACTACACACAGTAATCTGGGAGCGATGGTGCAGTGACCAAACTGAACTACATACAGTAAACTGGGAGCGATGGTGCAGTGACCAAACTGAACTACATACAGTAAACTGGGAGCGATGGTGCAGTGACCAAACTGAACTACATACAGTAAACTGGGAGCGATGGTGCAGTGACCAAACTGAACTACATACAGTAAGCTGGGAGCGATGGTGCAGTGACCAAACTGAACTACATACAGTAAACTGGGAGCGATGGTGCAGTGACCAAACTGAACTACATACAGTAAACTGGGAGCGATGGTGCAGTGACCAAACTGAACTACATACAGTAAACTGGGAGCGATGGTGCAGTGACCAAACTGAACTACATACAGTAAACTGGGAGCGATGGTGCAGTGACCAAACTGAACTACATACAGTAAGCTGGGAGCGATGGTGCAGTGACCAAACTGAACTACATACAGTAATCTGGGAGCGATGGTGCAGTGACCATAATAAACAGAGCTGCACACATTTCCAGACCTGGGTAGCTCGATGCCTTATTAATGTAGCCTATGTGAATTCATATAGCATCTCAAAGCCAAATGGGTCACCTTAAAACTAACTCTCATCTTCATCATTCCTTTCGTAATTAAATCTGACTTTCAGACTCCGCAAGCGGTCAACTCTGCAGCATCAATATCCTCATCAAAGCCAAGGCGGACAGATCCTCCAACAGTGTGACGCAATCGGCCGGACTCGCCCAGTGACCGCTGACCTGTGGGCCCCTGACCTCATCGGAGACATTCGATTTATGGATTTGCCTGACGAGCTGTAGCCATGGAACACTACATACAGAGCATCGATCGGCACGCTAGAAGACTTTCTCAGCAAGCTTTTTGCAATAAACACGGGCATTGCTAGAACAAATATTAACTCAATTACTGTCTTCATTTGTCCAATTTACCTAATAGATTCTCATGCCTCTGCTGAGAAGTAATTAAGTAAAATAAAAAATGGCTGAGGCAAAACGTGTAGCGGGTTAATGGACCGCCGACTGTGGAGGGCGCTGAGACAGGCTCGGTCTCTGCACCGTTCTTAGAATGCTGTTGCGTTGCTTGCCTACCTCATAAGCAGTAATTTATCATATTTATTGTCTTTTATAAGTCTGACAAAAATAGCTCGTAGTTGTACCTGTTGTGACCCTAAACTTTGTCCTCGTGGACAGCTTTATTGGAGTCTAAGGATGAAACACATTTGATCAACTATGTTTAACACTTTCCTGAATCGTGAATCGTGAAGTAGAGTAGAGTAGAGTAGAGTAGAGTAGAGTAGAGTAGAGTAGAGTAGAGTAGAGTAGAGTAAAGTAGAGTAGAGTAGAGTAAAGTAGAGTAGAGTAGAGTAGAATAGAGTAGAGTAGAGGAAAGTAGAGTAGAGTAGAGTAAAGTAGAGTAGAGTAGAGTAGAGTAGAGTAGAGTGGAGTCGAGTAGAGTAGAGTAGAGTAGAGTAGAGTAGAGTAGAGTAGAGTAGAGTAGAGTAGAGTGGAGTGGAGTAGAGTAGAGTAGAGTAGAGTAGAGTAGAGAATATTACGCTCGTAGGAGTAGAATCCTAGCCCCCATATATTTAGAACTTATTGTGCTCAGCATCGAGCATTTAACAGTTATTCAGGACCCACTGCTGGCTTGAGTATAAGAGACCACCCATAGTGCTAGCAACTGTGGGACTGCTTTGCAAAAAAGTGGCCACTTACTGCTGCACACACTGCAGATAATTAGACAGGTTACAGACAAGTAAAATAAAATAGAAAAAAGTAACTGTCACTCATAAGGTTGACAAACCTGAGGGGGTACCGTAATGAACGGTTAATTCTGGTACAATCATTTCGCCTCATTAAGAAGAGTTGATTGACCATGTTCTTATAGTTTTTTTTCTATTCTCTATGCATTGGATGGAATGATCCATTGATATTACGAGCTAGCGTTTCATCTGAGTCTCTGATTTTCAACATGCACAGCTCAAATGTGCGCAGCGGCTGATGTCCCAGCGCATCGTAAAAATTGTCGTCGACGTCAAATGGCGCATCAGGGGAGGTAATAATTACGAGTGTCAGGGCTGTAAACTTAGTGCTGGAGGGGATCAGGTAGTGCTACATCGGAGTGTCAGGGGCGCCGAATTTTATGTGTCAGGAGGTGCCAAAGTGGATCGTGTCAGGGGGCGCCAATCAGGGTGTCAGGGGGGCGCCAATCAGAGTGTCAGGTAGCGCCAATCAGAGTGTCAGCTGGCGCCAATCAGAGTGTCATAGGGCACCAATCAGAGTGTCAGGGGGCGCTAATCAGAGTGTCAGGGGGCGCCAATCAGAGTGTCAGCTGGCGCCAATCAGAGCGTCAGGGGGCGCTAATCAGAGTGTCAGGGGGCACCAATCAGATTGTCAGGGGGCGCCAATCAGAGTGTCAGGGGGCGCCAAACTGGAGTGTCATGGGGCGCCAAACTGGAGTGTCAGGGGGCGCCAATCAGAGTGTCAGGGGGCTCCAATCAGAGTGTCAGAGGGCGCTAATCAGAGTGTCAGGGAGCGCTAATCAGAGTGTCAGGGGGCGCCAATCAGGGTGTCAGGGGGCACCAAACTGGAGTGTCAGGGGGCGCCAATCAGAGCGTCAGGGGGCGCCAATCAGAGCGTCAGGGGGCGCCAATCATGGTGTCAGGGGGCGCCAAATTTAGCAATCAGGAGGGCGCCAAAACAAGCACAGAACCGCAGCGAATTTAGTGAAAAAGGGCCGCTGAATTCAGTTGACATTCACGCGCGCCTCAAGTTCAGATGAAGTGACTCAAGCTGAAGAGAAGAAAGAACTCTCCCCAAAACAATTTACGGGGTCGCGACCCTAACCGGGACCCCGAAAAAAGTGAATCCCAAGCCTCGAGCCTGCTTAACGTAAATTTCGTCAGTAACCATTCGAACGAAAAATTTCTGGAATTGGGAAAACGAATTTATGGCCTGGACTCGGGTGAGCACTTCCTCGGCGTGCTCGTTCGATTAGAAAATACGATTTCGAATAGTTGAGAGTGCTTTGGCAAAGAAGGTGCAGCAATTCTGGATTGGATGAGCAATTTTCGCTGATTGACACTTTTAGAGTCCTTAAGTGCCTTAGACACTGAGTACTTTTCTCACAGAGTGTCTTGGTCACTGAGTATCTTTGTCACTGAGTATCTTAGTCACTGAGTTTCTTTGTCACTGAGTATCTTTGTCACTGAGTATCTTAGTCACTGAGTTTCTTTGTCACTGAGTATCTTAGTCACTGAGTATCTTAGTCATTGAGTATCTTAGTTACTGAGTATCTTAGTCACTGATTGTCTTGGTCACTGAGTATCTTAGTCACTGAGTATCTTAGTCACTGATTGTCTTGGTCACTGAGTATCTTAGTCACTGAGTATCTTAGTCACTGATTGTCTTGGTCACTGAGTGTCTTGGTCACTGAGTATCTTAGTTATTGAGTATCTTAGTCACTGAGTACCTCAGTCATTGAGTACCTTAGTCATTGAGTACCTCAGTCATTGAGTATTTTAGTCATTGAGTATCTTAGTGATTGAGTATCTTGGTCATTGTGTACCTTAGTCACTGAGTAGGTACATTGGTCTCTTAGTACTTTTGTAACTGGGTACCTAAACCACTTAGCTGGGTACCTAAACCAAAAACATATCGATAGCTGAATTATGACAATCGAACTATACCTTTTAACCTAAACCTGATAGATCGTTAAACCACTTAGCACCGAAGAGTCAAGCTAGACCTGGCCTGACCCGATTCGACCTAAGAAAAAATATCCGAGATGGCAATGCGGCAGTTTTGCCAGCGAGCTCAATGAACCGCGATGCCGTTGATGCAGGGATGGCGATTTTTTGGGGGAGGAGGGATTACGCAGACTTGAGCTTGGAGACAGCCACCCTCTTCAGTCACTCACGCTTCAGTTGCGATGGCCGAGAACCCTAATGCCTCCCCGCCTTCGGTCCCCTTCTCTCCTCTTTCTCCCCTCTATTGCTCATTCGATTTTTCGAACAACCACCCACATTTAGCATCGTCTTTAAGCGCTCACGCGCAAGTCGATAAGGACTTACAGCCGCGTCGTCAAGGAAGAAGAATAAAGCATGCAGAAAGAAAAGTTGCCATCATTGCCTGAAAGTATAAAAGGAAAGGATTGGGCTAAGGCTTTTCTAGGAAAGCATAATGAAAGAAAAGCCTGCATGCGGAGAAGACAAGACTAAAGGGACTCGAGAAAGTCAACTAGTTCAGCGTTCATGCCGCTAAGCCCCTCTGTGAGATCCCTTCGGCCTCACTTACTCTCTTCACTATCCATCGCTTAGATTTTATCATCGAAACTCATCAGTGGGACTGCAGCGTCATGTATAAAGTAGGATCCCCCCAGCGATTCCCCAGCGAGCCCTGATTTCTAATACCCTAGCAACCCTCCCAGCTTCCCAGTCCAGAATTGGTTCGAAACTTGTCTCTCTCTCTCTTTCTCTCAAAAGTTTTGGGTGGAGTAGCATTATGGATGCCACTCTGTCTGCATGGACTGGGGGGTTTTCAGGAACCTCTATATCTACACTATCTTTGTCTAAATGTTCCTAATTCCCATTACAGTTGAGGATGGCCAAGGCTCAATTTAGCTATCCGATAGAATTGGGTAAAAGTGCTTCGACTCTCTTGATTGTTATTGGGAAATTTCGATATCTCTGCCTCCTCAGACTGACTTACTCGTATAAGCAACAGCTACTTAGCTTCATAGGCTATGTGAGCACGTAGAGTCATTTTCAGACAGCGCAAAATAAGCTCTACAAAAACAGGACATATCTCCACAGACCATAGACATATCTCCACAGACCATATAGAAATATCTCCACAGACCATAGACATATCTCCACAGACCATATAGAAATATCTCCACAGAAATTAACGTATCTCCATAGACCATTAGACATATCTCCAAAGACCATTAGACATATCTCGATAAATCATAGAAATATCTCTAGACCATAGACATATTTCCATAGACCATATAGACATATCTCCACAGACCATAGACATATCTCCACAGACCATATAGACATATCTCCATAGACCATAGACATTTACACAAACTATGGACATTTCTAGACAGCACCACAAGCCATAGAAATAGGATCATAAACTATACAGACATAGCACCACAGAGACAGATAGAGAATAGCTTGTATATCCAAGAGACTGCACAGAGACTCTCAGGATGGGCTCCGACACTCCCGCTGGTGAAGAAAAAGAAAAGCAAACAGATACTCTGGAGGGCCAGCAAAGTGGATGGACAAGGAACAAAATACTCCACTCTTTGAAGCTAATCTACCCATTAGGACTAAGGGATTAAGTAAACCTTTCAGTAAAGGGTTGAGTCGCTTTTAGTTCAAAGTGAGGAACCGGATTAAAGTTAGCTCCTCGATTGGACAAATTCCAAATGCAATTCGACACCTTAATGATGCTAGTATACTCGTAAAAGAGCTTTTTACAAAATCCTGATTTCCTTATTCTGAATTTGATTCCTTGAGACCTCCTAAATGCTCATTTTTGTCAGGGTCTAATAGCATCGGCAACTTAAATATGCTATTTTTTATTACACCTGCCCCCAATGCTCAGATGTGCAACCGACAGCTCAGCCGCAGCTATTGCGCGGCGCATCTGAAGGCTGCGTACGGCTGTTCAGTCCAAGGACTGGGGGGTCGCCACACACAGCCTCAATTACCCCAGCTAATGCTGGCACCCATTTTATAGCTGGGTGAACTGAAGCAATGCAGAGTTAAGCGTCTTGCTCAAGGACACAAATTGTTCCAAGTGGATCGAGATTCGAACCCCCGACCTTTCAGTCGTGAGTCAGACGCTCTAACCACTACGCCACAACCCCATTCAATCATATTTAGAAGTAATTAGAAAGTATTAGAAGATTCTTAGGCTAGTTTTAACAAAACACGACCATTTCAAACTAAGATGCACCAACAACAGTTTCAATATAGAAGATTACGAGTATATTTGGTCTAAAAGAATCTCTAAAGGTGTTTTAGGCATTTTCTCAGTCTCTACGCAGCTAATGGTTTTTAATTCATCTTACGAGCCGAAATTAAAACCAAAGTAAATAGCATTAATCGCATCGAAACTGTGCAGCTTTCGATCATGCGACTTCAAGCAAATAATCTCTGCGAGCTCTAAGGTAAGAGAAAATCATATTTATTTAGCTGCAGTGCGGAAACAGCCATTAAAGAGGGCGCCACAAAAACACTGTTGATAGCTTTGCGGCAGATCCGAAAAACGCGAAGAACGGATACTTTCTTGTGAACCTGCGAACAAAGTTTTAGGAACTTGAAACCGCTGTGACTCATCCAGTGCATTACTCGGTCTGTCCAGAGAGACGCTGTAATTAAATGTCTTCAGCAAGCAAAACTTGGCTGCCGAATCTGTTTACAAAAAAATAAAAACCGTTCTGTCTTTGTGTCTTTGTATCTGTCTGTCTGTCTGTCTGTCTGTCTGTCTGTCTGTCTGTCTGTCTGTCTGTCTGTCTGTCTGTCTGTCTGTCTGTCTGTCTGTCTGTCTGTCTGTCTGTCTGTCTGTCTGTCTGTCTGTCTGTCTGTCTGTCTGTCTGTCTGTCTGTCTGTCTGTCTGTCTGTCTGTCTGTCTGTCTGTCTGTCTGTCTGTCTGTCTGTCTGTCTGTCTGTCTGTCTGTCTGTCTGTCTTTCTGTCTGTCTGTCTGTCTGTCAAATTGTGCATCAGCTCCTATCAAAAGTGAATAGCTAGAAACTTCTGTAGATCTGTCTTCCCAAAGAGTATAAGTTATCAAGATATCACAGCCAATAGTCATAGCCATATTTCATAAATGCATATCGCTACTGCAGAACGGCCTCAGCGCCAAGGCGATATCATTGTACATGTCAATTACAGTTCTCGTGAAGAATTTTATGCGCACATGCAGACAGAGAGGAACTGATTTACGATTTGGCCAACTCGAACACGTGGATTTCTCATTGAATGTCGGGGTGCATCCAGACCCCCTAGTCCGTTGTTACGTCACTAAATTCGAACAAAGACTTTCGTCTGCAGACTGGGCAACCGTTTTGCTATCGCAAAAGTTAATCTCCATCCAGCTTGGTCGATTGATTTGAAAAAAATCAACTTCGTAGATAACGTAGAAATCCCAAGAAGCGTATGATTAGATGGGGACCATATTGTCA
The DNA here is from genome assembly GCA_002269645.1 of Macrostomum lignano. NCBI lineage: Eukaryota > Metazoa > Platyhelminthes > Macrostomidae > Macrostomum > Macrostomum lignano. Next base: position 375,182 of record NIVC01000011.1, on the reverse strand, counting down.
GCGGGTGTTCCCCCGTGTAGGCCATATATTTTCTGCAAGTTTATTTTCATTCTTCTTCAGCGACGCACCTGGACTGAATGCGCTGGAACGGGTCTGACGCAGATGGTTTAATGATAATCCCACATCTTGTGCCTGTATTGGCTCGATTTTACGCAAGGAAATTTCTAATCATTTTTGGGACGAAAGTCGAGACACTATGGCCAGTAGGGATATACAGTTTTTGTTGGACAATTCATCTATTGTCAAAGTTCTTTTTTGTACTGATTCGCTCACTTACTGGCTATTGGTACTTCTTTAGACGCTTGTTGCGGCTTTAAACGACTGCATATGTGCCTGTCTATCATTCTGTCCGTTAGTCTGCCTCGCCTGTCTTTTTTGTTAGCATTAGCTAAACTATTAGTATTAGTCTTAGTATTAGCTGATACGTATCCGTCTTTCCTAGTGTCTGCCTGTCCTTGTGTCTGTCTCAGTATCTGTCTTTCCCAGTGTCTGCCTGTCCTTGTGTCTGTCTCAGTATCTGTCTTTCCCAGTGTCTGCCTGTCCTTGTGTCTGTCTCAGTATCTGTCTTTCCCAGTGTCTGCCTGTCCTTGTGTCTGTCTCAGTATCTGTCTTTCCCAGTGTCTATCCTAATTTTTTGTCGTAGCGTCCGTATTTTACCCCATTTATCCTTTTCTACCTGTCCTATTTGTGCTCTTAGTCACAGTTATCGTCTCAGTTTCTCATTATTACCTGTCTGTCTGTCGTTCTCCCTCAGCAACTTATTAACTTCGAGGTCGCATTATTAATCCAAAGTTAACCGTGTCTTATCCCAATCAAAGCATCAGTCACCAGTTCAGCTTTCATTACACACGAAACCGGCTTGCATCCAATGACAGGGCCGGAGCTCCCCCTCAGTGTATTTGCTTTGCTCTTATCAGCAAAATGTAGACTTGTGGCCTGTCTTTCGGAAAGGGCTCGACTTCTTTTGTAAAGAAACACATGCACACACTCGCACACTGCCCTAGGAGAAAATGAAAGGCGAAACGAAGAAAGAGACAGGAAGTGAAGAAAAAATAGCGAACGGGAGCGGCTGAGCCGAAGTCTGAGGACTCGAGCTCCCTAACGCCGCTAATTTTCCATGCTAGGAGTCTCAAAGCCTAACATGTAATCAGCCGGCAGCAACATGCATTCAACCGATGTTAAAATATTTTTCTTATTTTGACTTTTGCTCGCCAATTTTTTTCGATCATTCACTCTTCTGAAAGTCAGGGCATCAGGTGGCCTAAGTAAGTTGCCATGGAGTTTACAAAACGAAAATCTGGATAGGAAGTCAAGGTTTTTCTACATTGCTCCAGTTCGATATATATGAGCAAATCAGATTTAAAATTTGTTTAATTTAAATTGGACATCCAAGACCCAGATTTTGTTGAAATGTTCATTGACATTTTTACCTACGCTCGTATCAATACTTTGACCAAAAAACGACTCAGAATCTCGTGGTTTTTTGTTGACAAAGAAAAAATAAGACAAAGTTAATATATTAAAAAATTGACTTACAATGCATTTTTGTGAAAGACTGCTGAAATCAATCTCCTACCTACCCATAGACAAACAACTCATTTTTAGTATATTGGACTAGCAATCAGCCCCCCTCTAGGGGAGCCAACAAAGAATGGAATATTTTTTTGAATAAACTACAGCTTTTAACGCCTCAGCCTTGACATCTCAGCAATTCCCCCAGTAAGCCTTGACATCTCAGCAATTCCCCCAGTGAGCCTCGACATCTCAGCATTCCCCCAGTAAGCCTTGACATCTCAGCAATTCCCCCAGTAAGCCTTGACATCTCAGCAATTCCCCCAGTAAGCCTTGACATCTCAGCAATTCCCTCCGTCAGCCTTGACATCTCAGCAATTCCCTCCGTCAGCCTTGACCTCTTAGCAATTCCCTCCGTCAGCCCTGACATCTTGAATCGCTTTGCAGTTTGAAAAAACTCCGGTTACAACTCCAGTTGTTTAGTTAACTTGGCGCAACTTTTTCGAACTCGCCAGCTTCGTTGCAACCCTTGCCCGGGAAATATTCCCTCGAGGCAATGCGAAGCTGTTGCCTGGTGCTGTTCCGTTTAACAACCTTCGTCTGGTAGTGCAAGCAAGGTTTTCTAAGAATCAAGCCGTGTTGAAAATCAGCAACGTGCAAGGACGACACGGCTGCTCGTTAACGCTTCGCTACTGGGAGCTAGGTGGCTGCTTCGGGTCTGATGAAAAAAATTATGAAGAGAAAAACCTCTACAAATCTAAAAGGATTTTCCAGTTTTTCGGCTACAATTTTGCTTTGCATTCAAAATTTCTGGCTTATTTCAGATGTTCGATACGGAGTGCTTAATATGCATATTGAGACTTTTAGTGCTGATTTTAATGCATAAAGAAATATATATGATTATAGAGGAATAATACAAAGGAAACGAAATTATATTGAGGTTAAGAAGTAAGAGGGAGATAGTGAGATGCGAGTACGTAATAAGAGAGAGAGACATGAAGAGAGGGAGAGAGGGAAAGAGGGAGAGAGAGAGGGGGAGAGAGGGAGAGAGGGAGACAGGGAATGAGGGAGACAGGGAGAGAGGGAGACAGGGAGAGAGGCAGACAGGGAGAGAGGCAGACAGGGAGAGAGGCAGACAGGGAGAGAGGCAGACAGGGAGAGAGGGAGACAGGGAGAGAGGGAGCTAAGAAGAGGGGAATATAGTGCGAGGGAGCGAGCTACTGAGAGAAGATGGAGAAAGGAAGGCTCGGTAAGGAGATTAAAAGAAAACGGAGAGGGCAAGAGAAGAAGAGCCCAATAAAAGGAGAGAAACAAAAGCAGATCTTAGCGGAGACTTTCTCAATTTCACTAAGCTATCGCAAAGTCTAATAGAAATCCATCACTGCTAAAAAAAACAGTTTCTTTAGAACCGGTTGCGTCATAAAAGCCTTTTCACGCGTGTAGATTTTCGCGCTCAAAAGCAGTCTGTGAACAGATTTGGCCTCTGAGCAGACAGGCACCATGTTTAACAAAGGCTAAGAATGGAAAATAATACGCAGCATTAATGGCCAAGATGCATCAAGGCTTTAGCAGAGATTAGAGCGCACTGAACCGCAACCAGTGCCAGACCCAGAGCATCCGTTTCGCATAAAGACAGTGGAACGAATGTGGCTGAAGGTGAACACGAATGCTATAGAGGACCGCGTGTTATTTTGCGCCTGGCATCACACACAGAGACCGCTCTCGGGATTCTTCGAATTCCCTCCTCCTGCCATGCTCGTCTTTAACGCAAGCAAAGCATCTGTTTGAGCGCTTTTCTGTTAACACAGCCATCGGCTTCAAAGCGGACAAGGGAAGCCCTCTGATCAGCGATCGTGTGGCTCTCATGCTTCGAAGCGAATGCTAAGCATTAATTAGGATAAGGGCTGGGGACACTGCGACGGAGGGAAGTGATGAGAAGGCGATACAAAGACTCCGCCCATATATTTGCAGTCATGCTTCTTCCTCTGCTCTCCCGTCCCCTCTTCCCATCTCCGCGGTTTCCCCCAGTTTTTTTGTGTCATTGTTATTACGCAACCTAGAACACTCCCCGTCCATACAGGAGGACCTAAGAAGGCTTATTGAAGGTTTTGCTCAGTTATTAAATACAAACTCGAGCTGTAGTTTGAGACAGGAAATGGATGACCTGCATTCGAGTTTGCTGTGGAGCAGCAAGTAAAAAGTTGGCTGATGAGGAAAGATTACAGATGCAGTGAAAGTTTCCGCCTCCTTGAACCAAAAACTACACTTTCTATCAGCGCATGGCACTTAAAATAACCACGAGTTTCCCGTTGGCAGCACTGCTGCCGCAGCTCATATATACTTGCCTCCCGCAGCTGGGGAGTGAATTTTGTGTCTATGGCTTGCACGATCGCATCCAAGCAGCCCCGTTCTCTCCCGTAACGGCAGTTGAGCTGCCACAGTAGTATTTCGAAATTATTTAGATTTAGACATAGCAAAAAAGTGTCTATCACTATGCAGACAGTCGCTGTTTGTGTTAATTCTTGCATGTATTAACATTTCAATGCAGTTAGACGTTCATTTGTTCTCTACGTTTACACGTCAGAGTTATAAATCAATTTTATTGCGATTAAGACTCACAAATCCGACAAAATTACCAACAGTAATTGAACTGTCATCTGAGGAAGAGCAGTTTGCATGCAGAAATTTATTGGGTACACGTAATGAAAAACAGCATTGGCTCATAGAAATTCAAACTAACAGTACATGTAGGTACACGCAATGAAAATCGGCATTGACTCATAGAAATTAAAAAACAATAAGTACACACGTTATGAGAGTCAAATAGATTACTGGTGACCCTGGTGCCACACCCGGAAGCACGGCTCTATGCAGATTCCCGGTTGTCCGACGCAATTGCCGCAGATAAAAACTGATCGCTTCTGTAGTCCAGCGTTGCTGCAGACACGGCATCGCTTTGTCGGATGTCTCTGTGTGGCAGTTGGCGGTAGTCGCATTGGCGAGTGCTGCACAGCTGCTGCATTTTGGTCTGGGTTCTGCGGTGGCATTTGCTGTGGTTGCCTTGCAGCTCGCAAACGACCAACGCCGGTGTCGCAGATCAGAGCACGCAGGCAGGCTTCCAAGTATTGCAGAAACGATCGAGTTGCATTAGAAGATACGACGCCAGCTTGACGAACCATTCGTGCGTTTTTCTGCACGGATTGTACGGTTCACTACCGGCATCCATCCGGTCGACTCCACCCGTTAACAAAGTCCTCATTGTTTCTTACGTCAGCTACGAGCGTTATCTAAGCTGTGACAGGGTGCACTTTAATTCTGGGATCGAAGTTTCTAGGACATCATTTTCGGTTGAGTAAAAATGACCTCGCTTTGTAGGGTTCTCTACTCTTTGTCTCCAGTGTCTCGGCGCTAAAGATTTGGTGCTCAAGACTAAAAACTTTGTACGATCGATCTCTCAGAGTCCACAATTCTGAATGAAGCTGCTTAACATTTGAATAGTTGATTAATTTTGGTTTTTAAGAAAATGAAGACGGTTGTAGCCTAGGGGTTACAGCGTCAGACTCACGACTGAAAGGTCGAGGGTTCGAATCTTGACCCACTTGGAATAATTTGAATCATTGAGCAAGACACTTAACTCTGCATTGCTGCAGTTCACCCAGCTGTAAAATGGGTGCCAGCATTAGCTGGGGTAACTGAGGCTGTGTGTGGCGACCCCCCTCCCCCAGTCCTTGGACTGAACAGCCGTACGCAGCCTTCAGATGCGCCACGCAATAGCTGCGGCTGAGCTGTCGGTTGCACATCTGTCCATTGGGGCAGGTGTAATCAATGATTATTATTTTTTTTTTAAACAGTCGACAAACATGCAAATTTCGAGCTTGATGCAGATGAAGACAAGCCCGCCGCATTGTGTTGGCTTAATGCCACGCACTAACTATAACAAAGCACACCCATTGAGTTGATGAAGCTATTAGCCAAATCCTTAGTTTAGGAAGTAGGCAGTAGGTGTAGACCGGAGACTCGAGACTCGAGACTAATTGCCTTCTTGAGAAGGCGTCGCAAAAAAGCAGAGAGGAAAACAATGTATCGCTTGCTAGATTGACATGCGTCCATGCTAGCATGGAAGAGATTTTCAACTAGAAAAGCAGAGTGGCTTTGGCCAAAGAAAAACGGTGCATTTTTCACAGTCCTGTCATAACTTGCAATGCAAGCCTCTAATTACTGCACTCGAAACTAACACAAAGGCGACACCAGGGTCTGCAATGGAAGATATGTATGAGTGGTCTGGCTCTGATGTGCTACAGAGGACCCCTTCAACTTGTTTGTACACACAATTGTCGGGCCACTTGAACAAGATTGAGCCGGGGTTTGAGTAGTGTATGGAAGGACTAACCGACCAGCAGACATAGGAAAATATCTTTTTTTGTTGGATTCAGACTGCTTTTGTTCCTAGAGTGGTCCAAGAAGTTTCCATAGCTAAAACTATTAAACAATTATTGCATTACATGTGCACATAAATGTATAATTATACAAAATTATTTATCGCTTTGTTGTCAGGGGCATTCCCCACATGTCACTTTGGCGCGGGGCCCACCAACAGAGATAAACACTGAGGAGGCGGCGCCACGAGACAGATGATATATATGTGTGTTCATGAGCCGCTCAGCCAAGGTGAACTTGAACCAAAATCTGGAGCACCATCAACTCTTTTTTTCAGCCACCAATGAAGCCATCAGCTAGTACTGGCGCCCCTTGATCTCGCAATCATCTATGGGATGATGACTATCATCAATGGGATGATGACTATCATCAATGGGATGATGACTATCATCAATGGGATGATGACTATCACCTATGGGATGATGATTATCATCAATGGGATGATGACTATCATCTATGGCCTATTGGATGATGACTATCATCAATGGGATGATGACTATCATCTATGGCCTATGGGATGATGACTATCAACTATGGGATGATGACTATCATCTATGGGATGATGACTATCATCAATGGGATGATGACTATCATCTATGGGATGATGACTATCATCTATGGGATGATGACTATCATCTATGGGATGATGACTATCATCTATTGGATGATGACTATCATCTAGGGGATGATGACTATCATCTATGGGATGATGACTATCATCAATGGGATGATGACTATCATCTATGGGATGATGACTATCATCTATGGGAGAATGACTATCATCTAGGGGATGATGACTATCATCTAGGGGATGATGACTATCATCTAGGGAATGATGACTAACATTTATGGGATGATGACTATCATCATCAGCAATCATCTATAGAATGATGACTATCATTATCTACAACCATCTCTGGGATGATGACTATCACAATCAACAATAATCTATTCGATGACTATCATGATTATTTTAGATTCAGAGGCAACTTCTCCAATGAGCTCCTGAGGACAGCTCTGATAAAAAAGCTGGGGAAAGTCAGAAATCCGATGGCATTTCGCATTGGATAAAGTAATTCACTCCCAGCACGCCACAGTTGCTCTCTCTGTTCTTGAAGAAGATTTGTCAAATTGCATTGACCCTCTGCTTCTCTCTGTCGGTCTGATCAGTTTGAAAGGGGGACTCGCAGAATGCAGCTGAGTGAAGCTGAGAGCTAAGAAGGTGATGAGGCAAGGCAGAGAGCTCCGTCTCTCTGTGCCCCTACTCAATTCAATTTGCAGCACTGGCTCATTCTCTATACATATATGGGCCTTGAATCTGAGTCCTCTTGTGGTTCGGAATGTGCCCGATTCTTTTTTGGAAGCAGAAATTCTACTGAGGCTTAGACTCTCATATTGGATTGGATGAAAGGAAAACATCTAAACAGAAAATAGATAAGAGAGTGAACAGAGTGATAAAAGAGTGAACAGAGCGACAAGAGAGTAAACAGAGTGATAAGAGATTGAACAGACTGATAAGAGAGTGAACAGACTGATAAGAGAGTGAACAGATTGATAAGATGGTGAACAGACTGATAAGAGATTGAACAGACTGATAAGAGAGTGAACAGACTGATAAGAGAGTGAACAGAGTGATAAAAGAGTGAACAGAGCGACAAGAGAGTAAACAGAGTGATAAGAGATTGAACAGACTGATAAGAGAGTGAACAGACTGATAAGAGAGTGAACAGACTGATAAGAGAGTGAACAGACTGATAAGAGAGTGAACAGACTGATAAGAGAGTGAACAGACTGATAAGAGAGTGAACAGACTGATAAGAGAGTGAACAGACTGATAAGAGAGTGAACAGATTGATAAGAGAGTGAACAGATTGATAAGAGAGTGAACAGATTGATAAGAGAGTGAACAGACTGATAAGAGAGTGAACAGATTGATAAGAGAGTGAACAGATTGATAAGAGAGTGAACAGATTGATAAGAGAGTGAACAGATTGATAAGAGAGTGAACAGATTGATAAGAGAGTGAACAGACTGATAAGAGAGGGAACAGACTGATAAGAGAGTGAACAGACTGATAAGAGAGTGAACAGACTGATAAGAGAGTGAACAGACTGATAAGAGAGTGAACAGACTGATAAGAGAGTGAACAGACTGATAAGAGAGTGAACAGACTGATAAGAGAGTGAACAGACTGATAAGAGAGTGAACAGACTGATAAGAGAGTGAACAGACTGATAAGAGAGTGAACAGACTGATAAGAGAGTGAACAGATTGATAAGAGAGTGAACAGACTGATAAGAGAGTGAACAGACTGATAAGAGAGTGAACAGACTGATAAGAGAGTGAACAGACTGATAAGAGAGTGAACAGACTGATAAGAGAGTGAACAGACTGATAAGAGAGTGAACAGACTGATAAGAGAGTGAACAGACTGATAAGAGAGTGAACAGACTGATAAGAGAGTGAACAGACTGATAAGAGAGTGAACAGACTGATAAGAGAGTGAACAGACTGATAAGAGAGTGAACAGACTGATAAGAGAGTGAACAGAGTGATAAGAGTGAACAGAGTGATAAGAGAGTGAACAGACTGATAAGAGAGTGAACAGACTGATAAGAGAGTGAACAGACTGATAAGAGAGTGAACAGACTGATAAGAGAGTGAACAGACTGATAAGAGAGTGAACAGACTGATAAGAGAGTGAACAGACTGATAAGAGAGTGAACAGACTGATAAGAGAGTGAACAGATTGATAAGAGAGTGAACAGACTGATAAGAGAGTGAACAGATTGATAAGAGAGTGAACAGATTGATAAGAGAGTGAACAGATTGATAAGAGAGTGAACAGACTGATAAGAGAGTGAACAGACTGATAAGAGAGTGAACAGACTGATAAGAGAGTGAACAGACTGATAAGAGAGTGAACAGACTGATAAGAGAGTGAACAGACTGATAAGAGAGTGAACAGATTGATAAGAGAGTGAACAGACTGATAAGAGAGTGAACAGATTGATAAGAGAGTGAACAGATTGATAAGAGAGTGAACAGACTGATAAGAGAGTGAACAGACTGATAAGAGAGTGAACAGATTGATAAGAGAGTGAACAGATTGATAAGAGAGTGAACAGACTGATAAGAGAGTGAACAGACTGATAAGAGAGTGAACAGACTGATAAGAGAGTGAACAGATTGATAAGAGAGTGAACAGATTGATAAGAGAGTGAACAGACTGATAAGAGAGTGAACAGACTGATAAGAGAGTGAACAGACTGATAAGAGAGTGAACAGATTGATAAGAGAGTGAACAGATTGATAAGAGAGTGAACAGACTGATAAGAGAGTGAACAGACTGATAAGAGAGTGAACAGACTGATAAGAGAGTGAACAGACTGATAAGAGAGTGAACAGAGTGATAAGAGAGTGAACAGACTGATAAGAGAGTGAACAGACTGATAAGAGAGTGAACAGACTGATAAGAGAGTGAACAGACTGATAAGAGAGTGAACAGACTGATAAGAGAGTGAACAGACTGATAAGAGAGTGAACAGACTGATAAGAGAGTGAACAGACTGATAAGAGAGTGAACAGACTGATAAGAGAGTGAACAGATTGATAAGAGAGTGAACAGATTGATAAGAGAGTGAACAGATTGATAAGAGAGTGAACAGACTGATAAGAGAGTGAACAGATTGATAAGAGAGTGAACAGACTGATAAGAGAGTGAACAGATTGATAAGAGAGTGAACAGATTGATAAGAGAGTGAACAGATTGATAAGAGAGTGAACAGACTGATAAGAGAGTGAACAGACTGATAAGAGAGTGAACAGACTGATAAGAGAGTGAACAGACTGATAAGAGAGTGAACAGACTGATAAGAGAGTGAACAGACTGATAAGAGAGTGAACAGACTGATAAGAGAGTGAACAGACTGATAAGAGAGTGAACAGACTGATAAGAGAGTGAACAGACTGATAAGAGAGTGAACAGACTGATAAGAGAGTGAACAGATTGATAAGAGAGTGAACAGATTGATAAGAGAGTGAACAGATTGATAAGAGAGTGAACAGACTGATAAGAGAGTGAACAGATTGATAAGAGAGTGAACAGATTGATAAGAGAGTGAACAGATTGATAAGAGAGTGAACAGACTGATAAGAGAGTGAACAGACTGATAAGAGAGTGAACAGACTGATAAGAGAGTGAACAGACTGATAAGAGAGTGAACAGACTGATAAGAGAGTGAACAGACTGATAAGAGAGTGAACAGACTGATAAGAGAGTGAACAGACTGATAAGAGAGTGAACAGACTGATAAGAGAGTGAACAGACTGATAAGAGAGTGAACAGACTGATAAGAGAGTGAACAGACTGATAAGAGAGTGAACAGACTGATAAGAGAGTGAACAGACTGATAAGAGAGTGAACAGACTGATAAGAGAGTGAACAGACTGATAAGAGAGTGAACAGATTGATAAGAGAGTGAACAGATTGATAAGAGAGTGAACAGATTGATAAGAGAGTGAACAGATTGATAAGAGAGTGAACAGATTGATAAGAGAGTGAACAGACTGATAAGAGAGTGAACAGACTGATAAGAGAGTGAACAGACTGATAAGAGAGTGAACAGACTGATAAGAGAGTGAACAGACTGATAAGAGAGTGAACAGACTGATAAGAGAGTGAACAGACTGATAAGAGAGTGAACAGATTGATAAGAGAGTGAACAGACTGATAAGAGAGTGAACAGACTGATAAGAGAGTGAACAGACTGATAAGAGAGTGAACAGACTGATAAGAGAGTGAACAGATTGATAAGAGAGTGAACAGACTGATAAGAGAGTGAACAGACTGATAAGAGAGTGAACAGACTGATAAGAGAGTGAACAGACTGATAAGAGAGTGAACAGATTGATAAGAGAGTGAACAGATTGATAAGAGAGTGAACAGACTGATAAGAGAGTGAACAGATTGATAAGAGAGTGAACAGACTGATAAGAGAGTGAACAGACTGATAAGAGAGTGAACAGACTGATAAGAGAGTGAACAGACTGATAAGAGAGTGAACAGACTGATAAGAGAGTGAACAGACTGATAAGAGAGTGAACAGACTGATAAGAGAGTGAACAGACTGATAAGAGAGTGAACAGACTGATAAGAGAGTGAACAGACTGATAAGAGAGTGAACAGACTGATAAGAGAGTGAACAGACTGATAAGAGAGTGAACAGACTGATAAGAGAGTGAACAGACTGATAAGAGAGTGAACAGACTGATAAGAGAGTGAACAGACTGATAAGAGAGTGAACAGACTGATAAGAGAGTGAACAGACTGATAAGAGAGTGAACAGACTGATAAGAGAGTGAACAGACTGATAAGAGAGTGAACAGACTGATAAGAGAGTGAACAGACTGATAAGAGAGTGAACAGACTGATAAGAGAGTGAACAGACTGATAAGAGAGTGAACAGACTGATAAGAGAGTGAACAGATTGATAAGAGAGTGAACAGACTGATAAGAGAGTGAACAGACTGATAAGAGAGTGAACAGACTGATAAGAGAGTGAACAGACTGATAAGAGAGTGAACAGACTGATAAGAGAGTGAACAGACTGATAAGAGAGTGAACAGACTGATAAGAGAGTGAACAGACTGATAAGAGAGTGAACAGACTGATAAGAGAGTGAACAGACTGATAAGAGAGTGAACAGACTGATAAGAGAGTGAACAGATTGATAAGAGAGTGAACAGACTGATAAGAGAGTGAACAGATTGATAAGAGAGTGAACAGATTGATAAGAGAGTGAACAGATTGATAAGAGAGTGAACAGACTGATAAGAGAGTGAACAGATTGATAAGAGAGTGAACAGACTGATAAGAGAGTGAACAGACTGATAAGAGAGTGAACAGACTGATAAGAGAGTGAACAGACTGATAAGAGAGTGAACAGACTGATAAGAGAGTGAACAGACTGATAAGAGAGTGAACAGACTGATAAGAGAGTGAACAGACTGATAAGAGAGTGAACAGACTGATAAGAGAGTGAACAGACTGATAAGAGAGTGAACAGATTGATAAGAGAGTGAACAGATTGATAAGAGAGTGAACAGATTGATAAGAGAGTGAACAGACTGATAAGAGAGTGAACAGATTGATAAGAGAGTGAACAGACTGATAAGAGAGTGAACAGACTGATAAGAGAGTGAACAGACTGATAAGAGAGTGAACAGACTGATAAGAGAGTGAACAGACTGATAAGAGAGTGAACAGACTGATAAGAGAGTGAACAGACTGATAAGAGAGTGAACAGACTGATAAGAGAGTGAACAGACTGATAAGAGAGTGAACAGACTGATAAGAGAGTGAACAGACTGATAAGAGAGTGAACAGACTGATAAGAGAGTGAACAGACTGATAAGAGAGTGAACAGACTGATAAGAGAGTGAACAGATGATAAGAGAGTGAACAGACTGATAAGAGAGTGAACAGACTGATAAGAGAGTGAACAGACTGATAAGAGAGTGAACAGACTGATAAGAGAGTGAACAGACTGATAAGAGAGTGAACAGACTGATAAGAGAGTGAACAGACTGATAAGAGAGTGAACAGACTGATAAGAGAGTGAACAGACTGATAAGAGAGTGAACAGATTGATAAGAGAGTGAACAGATTGATAAGAGAGTGAACAGATTGATAAGAGAGTGAACAGACTGATAAGAGAGTGAACAGACTGATAAGAGAGTGAACAGATTGATAAGAGAGTGAACAGACTGATAAGAGAGTGAACAGACTGATAAGAGAGTGAACAGACTGATAAGAGAGTGAACAGACTGATAAGAGAGTGAACAGACTGATAAGAGAGTGAACAGACTGATAAGAGAGTGAACAGACTGATAAGAGAGTGAACAGACTGATAAGAGAGTGAACAGACTGATAAGAGAGTGAACAGACTGATAAGAGAGTGAACAGACTGATAAGAGAGTGAACAGACTGATAAGAGAGTGAACAGACTGATAAGAGAGTGAACAGACTGATAAGAGAGTGAACAGACTGATAAGAGAGTGAACAGACTGATAAGAGAGTGAACAGACTGATAAGAGAGTGAACAGACTGATAAGAGAGTGAACAGACTGATAAGAGAGTGAACAGACTGATAAGAGAGTGAACAGACTGATAAGAGAGTGAACAGACTGATAAGAGAGTGAACAGACTGATAAGAGAGTGAACAGACTGATAAGAGAGTGAACAGACTGATAAGAGAGTGAACAGATTGATAAGAGAGTGAACAGACTGATAAGAGAGTGAACAGACTGATAAGAGAGTGAACAGACTGATAAGAGAGTGAACAGACTGATAAGAGAGTGAACAGACTGATAAGAGAGTGAACAGATTGATAAGAGAGTGAACAGACTGATAAGAGAGTGAACAGATTGATAAGAGAGTGAACAGACTGATAAGAGAGTGAACAGATTGATAAGAGAGTGAACAGATTGATAAGAGAGTGAACAGATTGATAAGAGAGTGAACAGATTGATAAGAGAGTGAACAGACTGATAAGAGAGTGAACAGACTGATAAGAGAGTGAACAGACTGATAAGAGAGTGAACAGACTGATAAGAGAGTGAACAGACTGATAAGAGAGTGAACAGACTGATAAGAGAGTGAACAGATTGATAAGAGAGTGAACAGATTGATAAGAGAGTGAACAGACTGATAAGAGAGTGAACAGACTGATAAGAGAGTGAACAGATTGATAAGAGAGTGAACAGACTGATAAGAGAGTGAACAGACTGATAAGAGAGTGAACAGACTGATAAGAGAGTGAACAGACTGATAAGAGAGTGAACAGACTGATAAGAGAGTGAACAGACTGATAAGAGAGTGAACAGATTGATAAGAGAGTGAACAGACTGATAAGAGAGTGAACAGACTGATAAGAGAGTGAACAGATTGATAAGAGAGTGAACAGACTGATAAGAGAGTGAACAGACTGATAAGAGAGTGAACAGATTGATAAGAGAGTGAACAGACTGATAAGAGAGTGAACAGACTGATAAGAGAGTGAACAGACTGATAAGAGAGTGAACAGACTGATAAGAGAGTGAACAGATTGATAAGAGAGTGAACAGATTGATAAGAGAGTGAACAGACTGATAAGAGAGTGAACAGACTGATAAGAGAGTGAACAGACTGATAAGAGAGTGAACAGACTGATAAGAGAGTGAACAGACTGATAAGAGAGTGAACAGACTGATAAGAGAGTGAACAGACTGATAAGAGAGTGAACAGACTGATAAGAGAGTGAACAGACTGATAAGAGAGTGAACAGACTGATAAGAGAGTGAACAGACTGATAAGAGAGTGAACAGATTGATAAGAGAGTGAACAGACTGATAAGAGAGTGAACAGATTGATAAGAGAGTGAACAGACTGATAAGAGAGTGAACAGACTGATAAGAGAGTGAACAGATTGATAAGAGAGTGAACAGACTGATAAGAGAGTGAACAGACTGATAAGAGAGTGAACAGACTGATAAGAGAGTGAACAGACTGATAAGAGAGTGAACAGACTGATAAGAGAGTGAACAGATTGATAAGAGAGTGAACAGACTGATAAGAGAGTGAACAGACTGATAAGAGAGTGAACAGACTGATAAGAGAGTGAACAGATTGATAAGAGAGTGAACAGATTGATAAGAGAGTGAACAGACTGATAAGAGAGTGAACAGACTGATAAGAGAGTGAACAGACTGATAAGAGAGTGAACAGACTGATAAGAGAGTGAACAGATTGATAAGAGAGTGAACAGACTGATAAGAGAGTGAACAGACTGATAAGAGAGTGAACAGACTGATAAGAGAGTGAACAGATTGATAAGAGAGTGAACAGATTGATAAGAGAGTGAACAGACTGATAAGAGAGTGAACAGACTGATAAGAGAGTGAACAGACTGATAAGAGAGTGAACAGACTGATAAGAGAGTGAACAGATTGATAAGAGAGTGAACAGACTGATAAGAGAGTGAACAGACTGATAAGAGAGTGAACAGACTGATAAGAGAGTGAACAGACTGATAAGAGAGTGAACAGACTGATAAGAGAGTGAACAGACTGATAAGAGAGTGAACAGACTGATAAGAGAGTGAACAGACTGATAAGAGAGTGAACAGACTGATAAGAGAGTGAACAGACTGATAAGAGAGTGAACAGACTGATAAGAGAGTGAACAGACTGATAAGAGAGTGAACAGACTGATAAGAGAGTGAACAGACTGATAAGAGAGTGAACAGACTGATAAGAGAGTGAACAGACTGATAAGAGAGTGAACAGACTGATAAGAGAGTGAACAGACTGATAAGAGAGTGAACAGATTGATAAGAGAGTGAACAGACTGATAAGAGAGTGAACAGACTGATAAGAGAGTGAACAGACTGATAAGAGAGTGAACAGACTGATAAGAGAGTGAACAGATTGATAAGAGAGTGAACAGATTGATAAGAGAGTGAACAGATTGATAAGAGAGTGAACAGACTGATAAGAGAGTGAACAGACTGATAAGAGAGTGAACAGATTGATAAGAGAGTGAACAGACTGATAAGAGAGTGAACAGACTGATAAGAGAGTGAACAGATTGATAAGAGAGTGAACAGACTGATAAGAGAGTGAACAGATTGATAAGAGAGTGAACAGACTGATAAGAGAGTGAACAGATTGATAAGAGAGTGAACAGATTGATAAGAGAGTGAACAGATTGATAAGAGAGTGAACAGACTGATAAGAGAGTGAACAGACTGATAAGAGAGTGAACAGACTGATAAGAGAGTGAACAGACTGATAAGAGAGTGAACAGACTGATAAGAGAGTGAACAGACTGATAAGAGAGTGAACAGATTGATAAGAGAGTGAACAGACTGATAAGAGAGTGAACAGACTGATAAGAGAGTGAACAGATTGATAAGAGAGTGAACAGATTGATAAGAGAGTGAACAGATTGATAAGAGAGTGAACAGACTGATAAGAGAGTGAACAGATTGATAAGAGAGTGAACAGATTGATAAGAGAGTGAAAAGATTGATAAGAGATTGAACAGACTGATAAGAGAGTGAACAGACTGATAAGAGAGTGAACAGATTGATAAGAGAGTGAACAGACTGATAAGAGAGTGAACAGACTGATAAGAGAGTGAACAGATTGATAAGAGAGTGAACAGACTGATAAGAGAGTGAACAGACTGATAAGAGAGTGAACAGACTGATAAGAGAGTGAACAGACTGATAAGAGAGTGAACAGACTGATAAGAGAGTGAACAGACTGATAAGAGAGTGAACAGACTGATAAGAGAGTGAACAGACTGATAAGAGAGTGAACAGACTGATAAGAGAGTGAACAGATTGATAAGAGAGTGAACAGACTGATAAGAGAGTGAACAGACTGATAAGAGAGTGAACAGACTGATAAGAGAGTGAACAGACTGATAAGAGAGTGAACAGACTGATAAGAGAGTGAACAGACTGATAAGAGAGTGAACAGACTGATAAGAGAGTGAACAGACTGATAAGAGAGTGAACAGACTGATAAGAGAGTGAACAGATTGATAAGAGAGTGAACAGATTGATAAGAGAGTGAACAGATTGATAAGAGAGTGAACAGACTGATAAGAGAGTGAACAGACTGATAAGAGAGTGAACAGATTGATAAGAGAGTGAACAGACTGATAAGAGAGTGAACAGACTGATAAGAGAGTGAACAGACTGATAAGAGAGTGAACAGATTGATAAGAGAGTGAACAGACTGATAAGAGAGTGAACAGATTGATAAGAGAGTGAACAGATTGATAAGAGAGTGAACAGACTGATAAGAGAGTGAACAGACTGATAAGAGAGTGAACAGACTGATAAGAGAGTGAACAGATTGATAAGAGAGTGAACAGATTGATAAGAGAGTGAACAGATGATAAGAGAGTGAACAGACTGATAAGAGAGTGAACAGACTGATAAGAGAGTGAACAGACTGATAAGAGAGTGAACAGATTGATAAGAGAGTGAACAGACTGATAAGAGAGTGAACAGATTGATAAGAGAGTGAACAGACTGATAAGAGAGTGAACAGACTGATAAGAGAGTGAACAGACTGATAAGAGAGTGAACAGACTGATAAGAGAGTGAACAGATTGATAAGAGAGTGAACAGATTGATAAGAGAGTGAACAGATTGATAAGAGAGTGAACAGACTGATAAGAGAGTGAACAGACTGATAAGAGAGTGAACAGATTGATAAGAGAGTGAACAGACTGATAAGAGAGTGAACAGACTGATAAGAGAGTGAACAGATTGATAAGAGAGTGAACAGACTGATAAGAGAGTGAACAGATTGATAAGAGAGTGAACAGATTGATAAAAGAGTGAACAGATTGATAAGAGAGTGAACAGATTGATAAGAGAGTGAACAGATTGATAAGAGAGTGAACAGACTGATAAGAGAGTGAACAGACTGATAAGAGAGTGAACAGACTGATAAGAGAGTGAACAGACTGATAAGAGAGTGAACAGACTGATAAGAGAGTGAACAGACTGATAAGAGAGTGAACAGATTGATAAGAGAGTGAACAGACTGATAAGAGAGTGAACAGACTGATAAGAGAGTGAACAGACTGATAAGAGAGTGAACAGATTGATAAGAGAGTGAACAGATTGATAAGAGAGTGAACAGACTGATAAGAGAGTGAACAGATTGATAAGAGAGTGAACAGATTGATAAGAGAGTGAACAGATTGATAAGAGAGTGAACAGACTGATAAGAGAGTGAACAGACTGATAAGAGAGTGAACAGATTGATAAGAGAGTGAACAGACTGATAAGAGAGTGAACAGACTGATAAGAGAGTGAACAGATTGATAAGAGAGTGAACAGACTGATAAGAGAGTGAACAGACTGATAAGAGAGTGAACAGACTGATAAGAGAGTGAACAGACTGATAAGAGAGTGAACAGACTGATAAGAGAGTGAACAGACTGATAAGAGAGTGAACAGATTGATAAGAGAGTGAACAGATTGATAAGAGAGTGAACAGACTGATAAGAGAGTGAACAGACTGATAAGAGAGTGAACAGACTGATAAGAGAGTGAACAGATTGATAAGAGAGTGAACAGACTGATAAGAGAGTGAACAGACTGATAAGAGAGTGAACAGATTGATAAGAGAGTGAACAGACTGATAAGAGAGTGAACAGACTGATAAGAGAGTGAACAGACTGATAAGAGAGTGAACAGATTGATAAGAGAGTGAACAGACTGATAAGAGAGTGAACAGATTGATAAGAGAGTGAACAGATTGATAAGAGAGTGAACAGACTGATAAGAGAGTGAACAGACTGATAAGAGAGTGAACAGACTGATAAGAGAGTGAACAGATTGATAAGAGAGTGAACAGATTGATAAGAGAGTGAACAGAGTGATAAGAGAGTGAACAGACTGATAAGAGAGTGAACAGACTGATAAGAGAGTGAACAGACTGATAAGAGAGTGAACAGATTGATAAGAGAGTGAACAGACTGATAAGAGAGTGAACAGACTGATAAGAGAGTGAACAGACTGATAAGAGAGTGAACAGACTGATAAGAGAGTGAACAGATTGATAAGAGAGTGAACAGATTGATAAGAGAGTGAACAGATTGATAAGAGAGTGAACAGACTGATAAGAGAGTGAACAGACTGATAAGAGAGTGAACAGATTGATAAGAGAGTGAACAGACTGATAAGAGAGTGAACAGACTGATAAGAGAGTGAACAGATTGATAAGAGAGTGAACAGACTGATAAGAGAGTGAACAGATTGATAAGAGAGTGAACAGATTGATAAGAGAGTGAACAGATTGATAAGAGAGTGAACAGATTGATAAGAGAGTGAACAGATTGATAAGAGAGTGAACAGACTGATAAGAGAGTGAACAGACTGATAAGAGAGTGAACAGACTGATAAGAGAGTGAACAGACTGATAAGAGAGTGAACAGACTGATAAGAGAGTGAACAGACTGATAAGAGAGTGAACAGATTGATAAGAGAGTGAACAGACTGATAAGAGAGTGAACAGACTGATAAGAGAGTGAACAGACTGATAAGAGAGTGAACAGATTGATAAGAGAGTGAACAGATTGATAAGAGAGTGAACAGACTGATAAGAGAGTGAACAGATTGATAAGAGAGTGAACAGATTGATAAGAGAGTGAAAAGATTGATAAGAGTGAACAGACTGATAAGAGAGTGAACAGACTGATAAGAGAGTGAACAGATTGATAAGAGAGTGAACAGACTGATAAGAGAGTGAACAGACTGATAAGAGAGTGAACAGATTGATAAGAGAGTGAACAGACTGATAAGAGAGTGAACAGACTGATAAGAGAGTGAACAGACTGATAAGAGAGTGAACAGACTGATAAGAGAGTGAACAGACTGATAAGAGAGTGAACAGACTGATAAGAGAGTGAACAGACTGATAAGAGAGTGAACAGACTGATAAGAGAGTGAACAGACTGATAAGAGAGTGAACAGATTGATAAGAGAGTGAACAGACTGATAAGAGAGTGAACAGACTGATAAGAGAGTGAACAGACTGATAAGAGAGTGAACAGACTCATAAGAGAGTGAACAGACTGATAAGAGAGTGAACAGACTGATAAGAGAGTGAACAGATTGATAAGAGAGTGAACAGATTGATAAGAGAGTGAACAGACTGATAAGAGAGTGAACAGATTGATAAGAGAGTGAACAGATTGATAAGAGAGTGAACAGATTGATAAGAGAGTGAACAGACTGATAAGAGAGTGAACAGACTGATAAGAGAGTGAACAGATTGATAAGAGAGTGAACAGACTGATAAGAGAGTGAACAGACTGATAAGAGAGTGAACAGACTGATAAGAGAGTGAACAGATTGATAAGAGAGTGAACAGACTGAAAAGAGAGTGAACAGATTGATAAGAGAGTGAACAGATTGATAAGAGAGTGAACAGAGTGATAAGAGAGTGAACAGACTGATAAGAGAGTGAACAGACTGATAAGAGAGTGAACAGATTGATAAGAGAGTGAACAGATTGATAAGAGAGTGAACAGAGTGATAAGAGAGTGAACAGACTGATAAGAGAGTGAACAGACTGATAAGAGAGTGAACAGATTGATAAGAGAGTGAACAGATTGATAAGAGAGTGAACAGAGTGATAAGAGAGTGAACAGACTGATAAGAGAGTGAACAGACTGATAAGAGAGTGAACAGATTGATAAGAGAGTGAACAGATTGATAAGAGAGTGAACAGAGTGATAAGAGAGTGAACAGACTGATAAGAGAGTGAACAGACTGATAAGAGAGTGAACAGATTGATAAGAGAGTGAACAGATTGATAAGAGAGTGAACAGACTGATAAGAGAGTGAACAGACTGATAAGAGAGTGAACAGACTGATAAGAGAGTGAACAGACTGATAAGAGAGTGAACAGACTGATAAGAGAGTGAACAGACTGATAAGAGAGTGAACAGACTGATAAGAGAGTGAACAGTGATAAAGAGTGAACAGACGATAAGAGAGTGAACAGATTGATAAGAGATTGAACAGACTGATAAGAGAGTGAACAGACTGATAAGAGAGTGAACAGACTGATAAGAGAGTGAACAGACTGATAAGAGAGTGAACAGACTGATAAGAGAGTGAACAGATTGATAAGAGAGTGAACAGATTGATAAGAGAGTGAAAAGATTGATAAGAGATTGAACAGACTGATAAGAGAGTGAACAGACTGATAAGAGAGTGAACAGACTGATAAGAGAGTGAACAGACTGATAAGAGAGTGAACAGATTGATAAGAGAGTGAACAGATTGATAAGAGAGTGAAAAGATTGATAAGAGATTGAACAGACTGATAAGAGAGTGAACAGACTGATAAGAGAGTGAACAGATTGATAAGAGAGTGAACAGAGTGATAAGAGAGTGAACAGACTGATAAGAGAGTGAACAGATTGATAAGAGAGTGAACAGACTGATAAGAGAGTGAACAGACTGATAAGAGAGTGAACAGACTGATAAGAGAGTGAACAGACTGATAAGAGAGTGAACAGATTGATAAGAGAGTGAACAGATTGATAAGAGAGTGAACAGAGTGATAAGAGAGTGAACAGACTGATAAGAGAGTGAACAGACTGATAAGAGAGTGAACAGATTGATAAGAGAGTGAACAGATTGATAAGAGAGTGAACAGAGTGATAAGAGAGTGAACAGACTGATAAGAGAGTGAACAGACTGATAAGAGAGTGAACAGATTGATAAGAGAGTGAACAGACTGATAAGAGAGTGAACAGACTGATAAGAGAGTGAACAGACTGATAAGAGAGTGAACAGACTGATAAGAGAGTGAACAGAGTGATAAAAGAGTGAACAGAGCGACAAGAGAGAACAGATTGATAAGAGATTGAACAGACTGATAAGAGAGTGAACAGACTGATAAGAGAGTGAACAGACTGATAAGAGAGTGAACAGACTGATAAGAGAGTGAACAGACTGATAAGAGAGTGAACAGATTGATAAGAGAGTGAACAGATTGATAAGAGAGTGAAAAGATTGATAAGAGATTGAACAGACTGATAAGAGAGTGAACAGACTCATAAGAGAGTGAACAGACTGATAAGAGAGTGAACAGACTGATAAGAGAGTGAACAGATTGATAAGAGAGTGAACAGATTGATAAGAGAGTGAAAAGATTGATAAGAGATTGAACAGACTGATAAGAGAGTGAACAGACTGATAAGAGAGTGAACAGATTGATAAGAGAGTGAACAGACTGATAAGAGAGTGAACAGACTGATAAGAGAGGGAACAGATTGATAAGAGAGTGAACAGACTGATAAGAGAGTGAACAGATTGATAAGAGAGTGAACAGATTGATAAAAGAGTGAACAGATTGATAAGAGAGTGAACAGATTGATAAGAGAGTGAACAGATTGATAAGAGAGTGAACAGACTGATAAGAGAGTGAACAGATTGATAAGAGAGTGAACAGATTGATAAGAGAGTGAACAGACTGATAAGAGAGTGAACAGACTGATAAGAGAGTGAACAGACTGATAAGAGAGTGAACAGACTGATAAGAGAGTGAACAGACTGATAAGAGAGTGAACAGATTGATAAGAGAGTGAACAGACTGATAAGAGAGTGAACAGATTGATAAGAGAGTGAACAGATTGATAAGAGAGTGAACAGACTGATAAGAGAGTGAACAGATTGATAAGAGAGTGAACAGATTGATAAGAGAGTGAACAGACTGAAAAGAGAGTGAACAGATTGATAAGAGAGTGAACAGACTGATAAGAGAGTGAACAGACTGATAAGAGAGTGAACAGACTGATAAGAGAGTGAACAGATTGATAAGAGAGTGAACAGACTGATAAGAGAGTGAACAGATTGATAAGAGAGTGAACAGATTGATAAGAGAGTGAACAGAGTGATAAGAGAGTGAACAGACTGATAAGAGAGTGAACAGATTGATAAGAGAGTGACCAGATTGATAAGAGAGTGAACAGACTGATAAGAGAGTGACAGGTTGATAAGAAGTGAACAGAGTGATAAGAGAGTGAACAGACTGATAAGAAGTGAACAGAGTGATAAGAGAGTGGCCAGATTGATAAGAGAGCGACCAAATTGATAAAAGAGTGAACAGATTGATAAGAGAGTGAACAGATTGATAAGAGAGTGAGCAGATTGATAAGAGAGTGAACAGAGTGATAAGAGATTAAACAGACTGATAAGAGAGTGAACAGACTGATAAGAGAGTGAACAGATTGATAAGAGAGTGAACAGATTGATAAGAGATTAAACAGACTGATAAGAGAGTGAACAGACTGATAAGAGAGTGAACAGACTGAAAAGAGAGTGAACAGACAGTAAATTTCGGGGCGGCTGTCTGCAACAAGCGGATGCAGCGATAAATAATGACTGAACTATCCAAAATTAGCTCCCGGGGCCTCCTAAAAAGGAAGTCAGAAAGCGCGAAGCCCCGCTAATGGAGCCCTGAACCCGATCAATTGCCATTAGTCTCGTCTAGGGAAGAATCGGTGCAGCAATTTTCACCTGTTCTTCTTCTTCTTTTTCTTCTACCCTTCGCATCGCTCAAATTGTCGACTCGTGCCAAGACAAAATCACACCGCTAGGCAAGAAAAAAATCCCGACTATGAAAAATGAAGGAAGAATTCGTCCAGTTTATTATGTATGGCAGTTTAAGACAGGTAGGTGAATGGGCTGCTACAGGAAAAGGTAGATTTGTTGTCTAATTGTGTTCAGACTGGAATCGGTCTGGCGGCGAACGGCCCCCCTCAAGGTTCTACACAAAAATTGCACGTCTCTCAAAACTAAATGAAAGCGGTGACCAAGCTCAACTTTTGCCACCTCTTGGATGTGGCGTCCATCGGCCTTAGAGACAGAAACAGGGGCGCCCACTCACCAAGAGACAGGGGCGCCCACCAAGAGACAGGGGCGCCCACCCACCAAGAGACAGGGGCGCCCACCCACCAAGAGACAGGGGCGCCCACCCACCAAGAGACAGGGGCGCCCACCCACCAAGAGACAGGGACGCCCACTCACCAAGAGACAGGGGTGCCCACCAAGAGACAGGGGCGCCTACCAAGAGAAAGGGGCGCCCACCAAGAGACAACGGCGCCCACCAAGAGACAGGGGCGCCCACCAAGAGACAGGGACGCCCACTCACCAAGAGACAACGGCGCCCACCAAGAGACAACGGCGCCCACCAAGAGACAGGGGCGCCCAACAAGAGACAGGGGCACTCATCAAGAGACAGGGACGCCCACCAGAGACAGGGGCGCCCACCAAGAGACAGAGGCGCTCACCAAGAAAGACATCAAATATTGGCGCGCCCCTCCCTTGTCACCGCTCACCAAGACCGTAGACGAAGCCAAAATGAAAACTGCTGCGCTCACCACTGACTCCGTTGCTGTGTCAGATCTGAGTTCAACCTCGAATTCGATTGTTTGGACCTATCGATTTCTTCGAAGCGACTAGGAATTAATGAATCCCTTAATAATGAAAATAACGATTAATTGACTGACATAAAATATCAGGACCTGGAGCCCACATGCCTAGCTTAAAGACGCTGTGCCCTAAGCATTCATTCTTAATCAAACGAGCTAAGCAGGCACAGTGCAGTGTAAACTGCCCGAATAAGCCAGAGTTTTTCTTGTCCCGCCCCCTCCGATTACGTAATGGTTCCTAAGGAGCCAAGGAGACTCCCCCCTGGGGAACTCCGGACTCGATCCCCCTTCATGCTCCGGTACCAACGAATGGGATCGAGTTCCATCAATAGGCGCATTGCGTACGCGCGCGAATAATGCTAATAAGGTTTATTTTTACATGGAAAGTGAAGATATTAATGAAGGAAGTAATGAGAGACATTACGGTGGCTCCAGGGTCTAGATAGACTAAAGAGATAAGGATTTAGGGAACTGTGTTGAATGTGGATATTCAGGGGCGTCATGGAAATGAGATTTTATGGTGCGGGAGCAAAGCAGTCTTTTTCGCCGCAGGTCTTCATTTTGGCGCCGCAGGCACTCATTTTGGGCCGCAGACACTCATTTTGGCACCGCAGACACTCGTTTGGCGCCGCAGGCACTCATTTTAGCCCTGATAGTCATTGTGGCGCCGCAGCCAGGCACTCATTTTGGCGCCGCAAGCAGAACCTCATTTTGGCGCCGCAGGCACTCATTTTGGCGCCGCAGGCACTCATTGTAGTGCCGCAGGCACTTATTTTGGCGCCGCAGGCACTCATTTTGGCGCCGCAGGCACTTATTTTGGCGCCACAGGTACTCATTGTAGCGCCGCAGGCACTCATTTTGGCGCCGCATACACTCATTTTGGCGCCGCAGTCAGGGGCTCGTTTTGGCGCCGCAGGCAGTTATTTTGGCGCCGCAGGCAGTTATTTTGGCGCCGCAGGCACTCATTTTGGCGCCGCAGGCACTCATTTTGGCGCCGCAGGCACTCATTTTAGCGCCACAGGCATTCATTCTAACGCCGCAGGCACTCATTTTGGCGCCGCAGGCACTTATTTTGGCACCGCAGACACTCATTTGGCGCCGCAGACACTCATTTGGCGCCGCAGGCACTCATTTTGGCGCCGCAGAAACTCATTTGGCGCCGCAGGCACTTTTTTTGGCGCCGCAGGTACTCATTTTGGCGCCGCAGACACTCATTTGGCGCCGCAGGCACTTATTTTGGCACCGCAGGCACTCATTTTGGCGCCGCAGGCACTTTTTTTGGCGCCGCAGGCACTCATTTTGGCGCCGCAGACACTCATTTGGCGCCGCAGGCACTTATTTTGGCGCCACAGGCACTCATTTTGACGCCGCAGGCACTCATTTTGGCGTCGCAGGCACTCATTGTAGCGCCGCAGGCACTCATTTTGGCGCTGCAGGCACTCATTTTGGCGCCACAGGCACTCATTTTGACGCCGCAGGCACTCATTTTGGCGTCGCAGGCACTCATTGTAGCGCCGCAGGCACTCATTTTGGCGCCGTAGGCACTCATTTTAGCGCCGCAGGCACTCGATTTGGCGCCATGAAGCAAAATTATTGATTTCCACAACGCGTCACATGGTGTGGGGGGGGGGGGCAAATGCATTAGCATGTCTCTTTTGTCCCCTCCGGTGGCGACGCCCCTGCGAATATTACAAGACCACAAGACTTTATTTTTCTTGGCTTCCAAAAAGCTCCAATCCGTCGCTTTTCACTTGAATTTCCAGGCGCCACTTTGCTGCAATGCTGCAGACAATGCGACTGCACTGGGGGGGATATAAGCATAGGAAGATTGAGTGATAAAATGATTGACAGGTGGTCAGCTTTGAGCCGCTCAAACGACTTTGCAAGGAGTTTGTGTGCGCAAGAAGGAAGCTGGTTATGGGACTGCAGATTGGACAAAATGGGAAGCTGGACGCGGAGGGCCATACGCCACATCATAAACACACAGAGAGAAAGGGAAAGGCAACTTTTACTTGTATTCCTGCGTGAGACGCTTGCCACCCTTCCCAAGAGCCTGACGGAACGTGGGCCGTTCATCTGCGCTCATCGATGGTGATGACAAGACTGCATGGACCGGCTTGAGTCGGAGACAGCTGGAGGCGTGCACAGCTTTCAGTTTGCGCCAGAGACCTGCATGGTCTCAGGGGATTGGAACAACAAAACGCCACTTTACATTAGCACGCTCTGTTTAGAGGGCCTATACCATTCAATATAAGTGGGAGGAGTCCAACTGCCACCTGCCCACTGCTTGCACACCTTGACCAGCTCCCCCCATCCATTCGATGAAATATTAATTTGCTGCCCAGTTTTTAGTTTAGTCCGGTGGAACAAAAACTCCCCCCTCTCCAACGGCGCCAGGGGCGATTTATACAGACTGGCAACTACAAAGCAGAGGGTTTTGTGAAAAAAAACTGTGGGAATTGAACCTTTAAATCGTGTCTAAAAACCCATCTAAATTGTATCTCCTACTTATAGCAGCTCTCTGCAACCCGTTATTCAATTGCAAGAGTAAATGAGAGGTGGTTGATCAGCCACATCAACTAACTGTGTGTCATCGTGACACTTCATCTATCTTCACGGGGGGGGGGGCGCACAACCAACGAGTATGACGCCCGATCTCCGCCCACCCTGAGTGGGGTGGAGTGTGTTTGTATGTGTGTGTGCGTGAGGAAGAAAAGAAAACAAGCCTTCAGTTTCAATAGGAACACAGCAAGCTACTCTAAGGTCTGACAGGGCAGCTCATTGCCTGGACCAATAGCAGTCCACGAAAGCGAATGAACGAATCGCATTGGCAGGAGGCTCGTCTCTCCTTTAGTTAGTAAAACTTCGATGCAGCCCTCTGCCTTCCTCACAGAACTCTCATCTCTCTTCTACTCTGAAGCCATCGCGTGGCATCAACGAAACTCGAAATACAAAACACGCGCTCGGTGGCTTGAAAGTTTCCTCAGTTGGACGTCGAAAATTTTACTCAAACATCCCACCGACCGAGGATGATTCGCATGGGATTTAGTTGAAACTCGAACGGCTAACTTATCTCAAAACCAGAAGCGCCAGATGAAAGGGCTGAGAATGCTTCATCTGGTTGGCGCTTTTATCTTCGTAGCAAGTCTGCGTTTCGCAGTCGCCTCAGAGACGAGACTGTCTGACAACATCAACTTCAACAGCAAAGTGGCCAGCTTGACCGCGCTGAGCCGGGACTTCCCGCCGCCACCTGCTGGAGATCCGAGCGGCTATTATCGAGTCAGCCTGCGCCCGTACCAGACTCAGCTCGAAGGATTCTTCGTGGTTGACCGGTTGGGCACCATTTCCTCTAATCGAGACATCGATAGGGACGAGATCTGCTCAAAGCTAGACTGCTGCGGCAGCCTCGAGTGCCGGATGGAGTTCATCGCCTCAGTGACGGTACGTCCAGCCGACTCAGCACGAACGCTCACCTTCCAGCTTGTGCTCATTGATGAGAACGACGAGGCGCCAAGCTTCCCTAACTCTGGGCCAATCGACATTCGAGAAGACGCTGTGGTTGGCTCGGACAATGTCAAACTGCCTGCAGCAGTAGACAAAGATTCCCCAGCTTTCTCAGTCAAGGCGTACAATCTCACTGACCCGACTGGTACTTTTGCTGTGGTGCTAAAATCCGGTGTTCCGCATATAAAACTGCTGCGCCCCCTAGACAGAGAGACCGAGCCGCAGTACCAGGTAACACTGCGAGCCAATGACGGCGAGCACGAGGGTTCCGTGGTCATCACAGTTCGAGTAGGCGACGTCAACGACAATCCTCCAATTTTTGACCAGGGAACGTTTGTTAAGTCAGAATTCCCCGAGAACAGAAGAGTCAACAACGACCCGATCAGTCCGCTGACCGCTAGTGACAAGGATGCAGGGCGGAACGCGAAAGTCATCTACCGCATCGCTGCGGTGGATCCGCCGACCTTAAACAGCTTTTTCGATGTTCGGATTGAAAACGGTTTCTGGGGCCTCTTTCTTAATCAGAGCTTGGACTACGAGGTGCCCCAGCAGCGAACTGCCAAGGTGTTTATTGAGGCTCGCGATCAAGGCAGTCCTCCACAATCATCGACGTGTACAGTCAGCATCAGCGTCACTGATATCAACGACAATGAGCCGGTGATTAAAGAGCTGGCGAACTATCAACTTGATGAACATCGTCCGCCGGAGGTTCTGGTCAAGGCCATCCAGGTAACTGATGCAGATGCTGTGTCTATCGGCAAGGTGCAGTGCATGCTTGAGTCAAATCCCAAGTTTAAGTTGGAAAGGAACACAATATCCAGTCCCACTGACACTGTGGAGCAAGCAACCTACAACATGTACAGCACCACCACCTTCGACTATGAGGTAGCCCAGGAGGAAAAGGTGGATATTAAGTGTCTGGACAATGCATCGCCAGTAAGGACCACGCGACAGTCGTTCATCATACCGATTCGTGAGACGAACGATGACCCACCGAAATTCATCTCAAAAAGCTACTTCAAGCAGGTGGATGAAGACCTTTCAGTGAACAGGCAAGCGTTAAAGGTGAGCGCAACCGATCGCGATAAAGGCTTCTACGGCGAAATCGAATACTTGCTTGACGAGATCGGGCAGCGCAACTTCACTATCGATAGCGAAGGCAGCATCAAAGTCAAAGTGCCATTGGACCGTGAGACCGCAAAAAACCTGCGCTTCAACGTCATAGCTAGAGACCGAGGCAACCTGTCGGACACAGCGACAGTTGTCATTGAGCTTCTCGACGTCAATGACAATGACCCCTACTACACCGGTCCCTTGATTGCCAGCGTCCAGGAAAACAGCCCGCCAGGCACCCCGGTAGCTCAAGTGTCTTTCGCCGACCCGGATTTAGGCGAGAATGGCACGGTCGATTTCGATCTGAGCAGCAGCGAAGAGCATCGCCCAGTCAACGAGTACTTCAGCCTGCATCGCAACGGCACCCTGACGGTCAGAAAGCCAATCGACAGGGAGACTTGGTCAAGCATGCCCGTGGCGCTAACCGCCTGGGACATGGGATTGCGAAGGAGAAGCTCAACGGCTGTGCTGACAGTCAACATCGGCGACGTCAACGACTGTCCACCAACGGTGGTTAAGCCACGACCTGGAGCACTACTAGGCATCGGCAATGTCTTCTACACAAACGTACCCCGCAAGACCCTTCTGATAACTGTCGAGGCTGAGGACAAAGACGCTGGAGAGAATCGTACAGTCGACTACCGCCTGCTGGCGTCCAATGCCAGCTCCCTCTTCGACATCGACAGGCAGAGCGGCGAGATTCACTCGGTGTGGCGGCCCGAGGAGGCTCCCCCAACGCCCGGGCTGTACTATCTCACCGTGCAGGTGACCGACCAAGGCAGCCGTGTGCGACTGAGCAGCGAGACCACATTCTACGTGCGACTGACAGCTCCGCCTGAGGCTCACTTCGCCTCGGCCGGCATCAGCGGCCTCATCATCCTGATTCTCATCATCGCCGGCACGGTGGTCATCGCTGTTGGCCTCATCGTGGCGATTTGCTACGTGCGCGGCCGGGCAGACAGTCCGGACGACCTTGGCGCTGGTGTCGCCGAGGCAGGCGCTTCCGATCTGGCCGAGGCGCGCTTGAAGATGCGCGCTAACGCTGAGGATTTCCATGGCTACCACCGGGAGAGCCCCGTGCCGCCCTACGATGCCCGACTGCTGCACCAGCAGCAGCACCAGTGCCAGCACCAGCTGCAGCACCTGTTGCAGCATCAGCATCAGCCGCCTCACGGCTCCTTGAAGCGGCACCAGCAGGATTATTACGCCTGGTCGCGGCCGGGCTCCCCGCTGACAATGATGTCGTTGCAGCAGCAGCAGCAGCAACAACACGGAGACGACATTAAGCAGGTGAGACAGCCGGGCCGGTAGACAGGGAGGGGCAGGAACCGGAATGAGTGGTAATTATTAACACCCATACAGCTGAAGGGCCGTGTTTGTTCTGCGTGACTTTGCTAATTAAGCAGCGGGAGGTCCGGCATATTCCGGCGACTCTGAACAGCCCCCGAGTACCCTCCAGAGCGGCTTCGGATCTTGGCTAGAAGCAGAAGTTCGTGCTGTACATTAATTTTCAGTCCACTTCAGGGCCAGCGTGAGATCTCAGACGAGCTCGAGTTGCAGCTCCGCCTCGACCCCTGGCGAGTATTCAGACTTGCTAAAAAAGCCAGGCGGCTACTCGGATAGGGCGCGGGCAACTCAAACTCAACTTAACACCCGAGACAGGGCCTTGAGGGTTGAAGTGAAAAGAGAGAGAGGGAAAGCCTGAGCTGTATGGCTCTGGCGTGTTTTGAGTCAGGATTTGTCACGCCTGTGCACCTGATTTAATTAATTCCTTCCTTCCTCCCCTTCGGCCCCACCAACCCAGCAAGCCTAAAACAACCGAGCAAAGCAAAGAAATTTCGAATCGCCTCTCCTGCTTGCCTCTTCCCCCGTCTCTACTTTCTATTGAGACGTTTCTTCCTGCGTAGCAATTGCATCCAATAGTGTCGAGAGGTCTTTCGCGAATTTTTTTATTTTCACTTTTTTAGGCTGAAAATGGGCAGGCCAGAAAAACATATCAGACTCTATTGAGCTCTCGCTTCAACTGCGGACTGAGCAGAATTTATGCGAGGTCACGAACAAATTTGCTCAATTTTGCAGGTCAGTCTGGAGTGAAGCCAAAAATACTCAACTGCAAGGTGACAGGTTGATTGATTAGGTGTAACGGCAATTAGTGACTAGAATCATTTTCAGGCTTTTTATTATTGGATTAAGATTGTGGCAATCTGATAAGGAACCTGACACACATTCAAAATTTTACGAACAGCTACTCTGACACCCTCCTGACAGCTACTCTGACATCCTCCTGACAGCTACTCTGACACCCTCCTGACAGCTACTCTGACACCCTCCTGACAGCTACTCTGACACCCTCCTGACAGCTACTCTGACACCCTCCTGACAGCTACTCTGACATCCTCCTGACAGCTACTCTGACATCCTCCTGACAGCTACTCTGACACCCTCCTGACAGCTACTCTGACACCCTCCTGACAGCTACTCTGACATCCTCCTGACTGATACTCTGACATCCTCCTGACTGATACTCTGACATCCTCCTGACTGATACTCTGACATCCTCCTGACAGCTACTCTGACATCCTCCTGACTGATACTCTGACATCCTCCTGACAGCTACTCTGACATCCTCCTGACAGCTACTCTGACATCCTCCTGACAGCTACTCTGACACCCTCCTGACAGCTACTCTGACACCTCCTGACAGCTACTCTGACACCCTCCTGACAGCTACTCTGACACCCTCCTGACAGCTACTCTGACACCCTCCTGACAGCTACTCTGACACCCTCCTGACAGCTACTCTGACACCCTCCTGACAGCTACTCTGACATCCTCCTGACTGATACTCTGACATCCTCCTGACTGATACTCTGACATCCTCCTGACTGATACTCTGACATCCTCCTGACAGCTACTCTGACATCCTCCTGACTGATACTCTGACATCCTCCTGACAGCTACTCTGACATCCTCCTGACAGCTACTCTGACATCCTCCTGACAGCTACTCTGACATCCTCCTGACAGCTACTCTGACATCCTCCTGACTGATACTCTGACATCCTCCTGACTGATACTCTGACATCCTCCTGACTGATACTCTGACATCCTCCTGACTGATACTCTGACATCCTCCGGACAGCTACTCTGACATCCTCCTGACAGCTACTCTGACATCCTCCTGACTGATACTCTGACACCCTCCTGACAGCTACTCTGACATCCTCCTGACTGATACTCTGACATCCTCCTGACAGCTACTCTGACACCCTCCTGACTGATACTCTTACACCCTCCTGACAGCTACTCTGACATCCTCCTGACTGATACTCTGACATCCTCCTGACTGATACTCTGACATCCTCCTGACTGATACTCTGACATCCTCCTGACAGCTACTCTGACACCCTCCTGACAGCTACTCTGACATCCTCCTGACAGCTACTCTGACATCCTCCTGACAGCTACTCTGACACCCTCCTGACTGATACTCTGACATCCTCCTGACAGCTACTCTGACACCCTCCTGAAAGCTACTCTGACATCCTCCTGACAGCTACTCTGACACCCTCCTGACAGCTACTCTGACATCCTCCTGACTGATACTCTGACATCCTCCTGACAGCTACTCTGACACCCTCCGGACAGCTACTCTGACATCCTCCTGACAGCTACTCTGACATCCTCCTGACAGCTACTCTGACACCCTCCTGACTGATACTCTGACATCCTCCTGACTGATACTCTGACATCCTCCTGACAGCTACTCTGACATCCTCCTGACAGCTACTCTGACATCCTCCTGACAGCTACTCTGACATCCTCCTGACTGATACTCTGACATCCTCCTGACAGCTACTCTGACATCCTCCTGACAGCTACTCTGACACCCTCCTGACAGCTACTCTGACATCCTCCTGACAGCTACTCTGACACCCTCCTGACTGATACTCTGACATCCTCCTGACAGCTACTCTGACACCCTCCTGACAGCTACTCTGACATCCTCCTGACAGCTACTCTGACACCCTCCTGACAGCTACTCTGACATCCTCCTGACTGATACTCTGACATCCTCCTGACAGCTACTCTGACATCCTCCTGACAGCTACTCTGACATCCTCCTGACAGCTACTCTGACACCCTCCTGACTGATACTCTGACATCCTCCTGACTGATACTCTGACATCCTCCTGACAGCTACTCTGACACCCTCCTGACAGCTACTCTGACACCCTCCTGACAGCTACTCTGGCACCCTCCTGACTGATACTCTGACACCCTCCTGACAGCTACTCTGACATCCTCCTGACTGATACTCTGACATCCTCCTGACTGATACTCTGACATCCTCCTGACTGATACTCTGACATCCTCCTGACAGCTACTCTGACATCCTCCTGACTGATACTCTGACATCCTCCTGACTGATACTCTGACACCCTCCTGACTGATACTCTGACATCCTCCTGACAGCTACTCTGACATCCTCCTGACTGATACTCTGACATCCTCCTGACAGCTACTCTGACATCCTCCTGACAGCTACTCTGACACCCTCCTGACAGCTACTCTGACATCCTCCTGACAGCTACTCTGACACCCTCCTGACAGCTACTCTGACATCCTTCTGACTGATACTCTGACATCCTCCTGACTGATACTCTGACATCCTCCTGACTGATACTCTGACATCCTCCTGACTGATACTCTGACATCCTCCTGACTGATACTCTGACACCCTCCTGACTGATACTCTGACATCCTCCTGACTGATACTCTGACACCCTCCTGACAGCTACTCTGACATCCTCCTGACTGATACTCTGACATCCTCCTGACAGCTACTCTGACACCCTCCGGACAGCTACTCTGACATCCTCCTGACAGCTACTCTGACATCCTCCTGACAGCTACTCTGACACCCTCCTGACTGATACTCTGACATCCTCCTGACTGATACTCTGACATCCTCCTGACAGCTACTCTGACACCCTCCTGACAGCTACTCTGACATCCTCCTGACTGATACTCTGACATCCTCCTGACAGCTACTCTGACATCCTCCTGACTGATACTCTGACATCCTCCTGACAGCTACTCTGGCACCCTCCTGACTGATACTCTGACACCCTCCTGACAGCTACTCTGACATCCTCCTGACTGATACTCTGACATCCTCCTGACTGATACTCTGACATCCTCCTGACTGATACTCTGACATCCTCCTGACAGCTACTCTGACACCCTCCTGACAGCTACTCTGACATCCTCCTGACAGCTACTCTGACATCCTCTGACAGCTACTCTGACACCTCCTGACTGATACTCTGACATCCTCCTGACAGCTACTCTGACACCCTCCTGACAGCTACTCTGACATCCTCCTGACAGCTACTCTGACACCCTCCTGACAGCTACTCTGACATCCTCCTGACTGATACTCTGACATCCTCCTGACAGCTACTCTGACACCCTCCGGACAGCTACTCTGACATCCTCCTGACAGCTACTCTGACATCCTCCTGACAGCTACTCTGACACCCTCCTGACTGATACTCTGACACCCTCCTGACAGCTACTCTGACATCCTCCTGACTGATACTCTGACATCCTCCTGACAGCTACTCTGGCACCCTCCTGACAGCTACTCTGACATCCTCCTGACTGATACTCTGACATCCTCCTGACAGCTACTCTGACACCCTCCTGACTGATACTCTGACATCCTCCTGACAGCTACTCTGACACCCTCCTGACAGCTACTCTGACACCCTCCTGACAGCTACTCTGGCACCCTCCTGACTGATACTCTGACACCCTCCTGACAGCTACTCTGACATCCTCCTGACTGATACTCTGACATCCTCCTGACTGATACTGCTGACATCCTCCTGACTGATACTCTGACATCCTCCTGACAGCTACTCTGACACCCTCCTGACAGCTACTCTGACATCCTCCTGACTGATACTCTGACATCCTCCTGACAGCTACTCTGACATCCTTCTTGACAGCTACTCTGACACCCTCCTGACAGCTACTCTGACACCCTCCTGACAGCTACTCTGACACCCTCCTGACAGCTACTCTGACATCCTCCTGACTGATACTCTGACATCCTCCTGACTGATACTCTGACATCCTCCTGACTGATACTCTGACATCCTCCTGACTGATACTCTGACATCCTCCTGACAGCTACTCTGACACCCTCCTGACAGCTACTCTGACATCCTCCTGACTGATACTCTGACATCCTCCTGACAGCTACTCTGATACCCTCCTGACAGCTACTCTGACATCCTCCTGACAGCTACTCTGACATCCTCCTGACAGCTACTCTGACACCCTCCTGACTGATACTCTGACATCCTCCTGACTGATACTCTGACATCCTCCTGACAGCTACTCTGACATCCTCCTGACAGCTACTCTGACATCCTCCTGACAGCTACTCTGACATCCTCCTGACTGATACCTGACATCCTCCTGACAGCTACTCTGACATCCTCCTGACAGCTACTCTGACACCCTCCTGACAGCTACTCTGACACCCCCTGACAGCTACTCTGACATCCTCCTGACTGATACTCTGACATCCTCCTGACAGCTACTCTGACACCCTCCGGACAGCTACTCTGACATCCTCCTGACAGCTACTCTGACATCCTCCTGACAGCTACTCTGACACCCTCCTGACTGATACTCTGACACCCTCCTGACAGCTACTCTGACATCCTCTGACTGATACTCTGACATCCTCCTGACAGCTACTCTGGCACCCTCCTGACAGCTACTCTGACATCTCCTGACTGATACTCTGACATCCTCCTGACAGCTACTCTGACACCCTCCTGACTGATACTCTGACATCCTCCTGACAGCTACTCTGACACCCTCCTGACAGCTACTCTGACACCCCCTGACAGCTACTCTGGCACCTCCTGACTGATACTCTGACACCTCCTGACAGCTACTCTGACATCCTCCTGACTGATACTCTGACATCCTCCTGACTGATACTCTGACATCCTCCTGACTGATACTCTGACACCCTCCTGACAGCTACTCTGACACCCTCCTGACAGCTACTCTGACATCCTCCTGACTGATACTCTGACATCCTCCTGACAGCTACTCTGACATCCTTCTGACAGCTACTCTGACACCCTCCTGACAGCTACTCTGACACCCTCCTGACAGCTACTCTGACACCCTCCTGACAGCTACTCTGACATCCTCCTGACTGATACTCTGACATCCTCCTGACTGATACTCTGACATCCTCCTGACTGATACTCTGACATCCTCCTGACTGATACTCTGACATCCTCCTGACAGCTACTCTGACACCCTCCTGACAGCTACTCTGACATCCTCCTGACTGATACTCTGACATCCTCCTGACAGCTACTCTGACACCCTCCGGACAGCTACTCTGACATCCTCCTGACAGCTACTCTGACATCCTCCTGACAGCTACTCTGACACCCTCCTGACTGATACTCTGACATCCTCCTGACTGATACTCTGACATCCTCCTGACAGCTACTCTGACATCCTCCTGACAGCTACTCTGACATCCTCCTGACAGCTACTCTGACATCCTCCTGACTGATACTCTGACATCCTCCTGACAGCTACTCTGACATCCTCCTGACAGCTACTCTGACACCCTCCTGACAGCTACTCTGACATCCTCCTGACAGCTACTCTGACACCCTCCTGACTGATACTCTGACATCCTCCTGACAGCTACTCTGACACCCTCCTGACAGCTACTCTGACATCCTCCTGACAGCTACTCTGACACCCTCCTGACAGCTACTCTGACATCCTCCTGACTGATACTCTGACATCCTCCTGACAGCTACTCTGACATCCTCCTGACAGCTACTCTGACATCCTCCTGACAGCTACTCTGACACCCTCCTGACTGATACTCTGACATCCTCCTGACTGATACTCTGACATCCTCCTGACAGCTACTCTGGCACCCTCCTGACAGCTACTCTGACATCCTCCTGACTGATACTCTGACATCCTCCTGACAGCTACTCTGACATCCTCCTGACTGATACTCTGACATCCTCCTGACAGCTACTCTGACACCCTCCTGACAGCTACTCTGACACCCTCCTGACAGCTACTCTGACACCCTCCTGACTGATACTCTGACACCCTCCTGACAGCTACTCTGACATCCTCCTGACTGATACTCTGACATCCTCCTGACTGATACTCTGACATCCTCCTGACTGATACTCTGACATCCTCCTGACTGATACTCTGACATCCTCACTGACTGATACTGCTGACATCCTCCTGACTGATACTCTGACACCCTCCTGACTGATACTCTGACATCCTCCTGACAGCTACTCTGACATCCTCCTGACTGATACTCTGACATCCTCCTGACAGCTACTCTGACATCCTCCTGACAGCTACTCTGACACCCTCCTGACAGCTACTCTGACACCCTCCTGACAGCTACTCTGACACCCTCCTGACAGCTACTCTGACATCCTTCTGACTGATACTCTGACATCCTCCTGACTGATACTCTGACATCCTCCTGACTGATACTCTGACATCCTCCTGACTGATACTCTGACATCCTCCTGACTGATACTCTGACACCCTCCTGACTGATACTCTGACATCCTCCTGACTGATACTCTGACACCCTCCTGACAGCTACTCTGACATCCTCCTGACTGATACTCTGACATCCTCCTGACAGCTACTCTGACACCCTCCGGACAGCTACTCTGACATCCTCCTGACAGCTACTCTGACATCCTCCTGACAGCTACTCTGACACCCTCCTGACTGATACTCTGACATCCTCCTGACTGATACTCTGACATCCTCCTGACAGCTACTCTGGCACCCTCCTGACAGCTACTCTGACATCCTCCTGACTGATACTCTGACATCCTCCTGACAGCTACTCTGACATCCTCCTGACTGATACTCTGACATCCTCCTGACAGCTACTCTGGCACCCTCCTGACTGATACTCTGACACCCTCCTGACAGCTACTCTGACATCCTCCTGACTGATACTCTGACATCCTCCTGACTGATACTCTGACATCCTCCTGACTGATACTCTGACATCCTCCTGACAGCTACTCTGACACCCTCCTGACAGCTACTCTGACATCCTCCTGACAGCTACTCTGACATCCTCCTGACAGCTACTCTGACACCCTCCTGACTGATACTCTGACATCCTCCTGACAGCTACTCTGACACCCTCCTGACAGCTACTCTGACATCCTCCTGACAGCTACTCTGACACCCTCCTGACAGCTACTCTGACATCCTCCTGACTGATACTCTGACATCCTCCTGACAGCTACTCTGACACCCTCCGGACAGCTACTCTGACATCCTCCTGACAGCTACTCTGACATCCTCCTGACAGCTACTCTGACACCCTCCGGACAGCTACTCTGACATCCTCCTGACAGCTACTCTGACATCCTCCTGACAGCTACTCTGACATCCTCCTGACTGATACTCTGACATCCTCCTGACTGATACTCTGACATCCTCCTGACTGATACTCTGACACCCTCCTGACAGCTACTCTGACACCCTCCTGACAGCTACTCTGACATCCTCCTGACTGATACTCTGACATCCTCCTGACAGCTACTCTGACATCCTTCTGACAGCTACTCTGACACCCTCCTGACAGCTACTCTGACACCCTCCTGACAGCTACTCTGACACCCTCCTGACAGCTACTCTGACATCCTCCTGACTGATACTCTGACATCCTCCTGACTGATACTCTGACATCCTCTGACTGATACTCTGACATCCTCCTGACTGATACTCTGACATCCTCCTGACTGATACTCTGACACCCTCCTGACTGATACTCTGACATCCTCCTGACTGATACTCTGACACCCTCCTGACAGCTACTCTGACATCCTCCTGACTGATACTCTGACACCCTCCTGACAGCTACTCTGACATCCTCCTGACTGATACTCTGACATCCTCCTGACAGCTACTCTGACACTCCTCCTGACAGCTACTCTGACACCCTCCTGACAGCTACTCTGACACCCTCCTGACAGCTACTCTGACACCCTCCTGACAGCTACTCTGACATCCTCCT
This sequence comes from Macrostomum lignano, assembly GCA_002269645.1. Classification (NCBI taxonomy): domain Eukaryota; kingdom Metazoa; phylum Platyhelminthes; family Macrostomidae; genus Macrostomum; species Macrostomum lignano. Next base: position 336,451 of record NIVC01000011.1, on the reverse strand, counting down.
GACTGATACTCTGACATCCTCCTGACTGATACTCTGACATCCTCCTGACTGATACTCTGACATCCTCCTGACAGCTACTCTGACACCCTCCTGACAGCTACTCTGACATCCTCCTGACAGCTACTCTGACATCCTCCTGACTGATCCTCTGACACCCTCTGACAGCTACTCTGACACCCTCTCTGACTGATACTCTGACATCCTCCTGACAGCTACTCTGACACCCTCCTGACTGATACTCTGACATCCTCCTGACAGCTACTCTGACACCCTCCTGACAGCTACTCTGACATCCTCCTGACAGCTACTCTGACACCCTCCTGACAGCTACTTTGACATCCTCCTGACTGATACTCTGACATCCTCCTGGCAGCTACTCTGACACCCTCCGGACAGCTACTCTGACATCCTCCTGACAGCTACTCTGACACCCTCCTGACTGACTCTGAATCCTCCTGACTGATACTCTGACATCCTCCTGACTGATACTCTGACATCCTCCTGACAGCTACTCTGACACCCTCCTGACAGCTACTCTGACACCCTCCTGACAGCTACTCTGACACCTCCTGACAGCTACTCTGACATCCTCCTGACTGATACTCTGACATCCTCCTGACTGATACTCTGACATCCTCCTGACTGATTCTGACATCCTCCTGACAGCTACTCTGACACCTCCTGACAGCTACTCTGACACCTCCTGACAGCTACTTGACATCCTCCTGACTGATACTCTGACATCCTCCTGACTGATACTCTGACATCCTCCTGACTGATACTCTGACATCCTCCTGACAGCTACTCTGACATCCTCCTGACTGATACTCTGACATCCTCCTGACAGCTACTCTGACACCCTCCTGACAGCTACTCTGACACCCTCCTGACAGCTACTCTCCTCCTGACAGCTACTCTGACATCTTCTGACTGATACTCTGACATCCTCCTGATACTCTGACATCCTCCTGACTGATACTCTATCCTCCTGACAGCTACTCTGACACCCTCCTGACAGCTACTCTGACATCCTCCTGACAGCTACTCTGACATCCTCCTGACTGATACTCTGACACCTCCTGACAGCTACTCTGACACCCTCCTGACAGCTACTCTGACATCCTCCTGACAGCTACTCTGACATCCTCCTGACAGCTACTCTGACACCCTCCTGACTGATACTCTGACATCCTCCTGACAGCTACTCTGACACCCTCCTGACAGCTACTCTGACATCCTCCTGACAGCTACTCTGACACCTCCTGACAGCTACTCTGACATCCTCCTGACTGATACTCTGACATCCTTACTCTGACACCCTCCGGACAGCTACTCTGACATCCTCCTGACAGCTACTCTGACACCCTCCTGACTGATACTCTGACATCCTCCTGACTGATACTCTGACATCCTCCTGACAGCTACTCTGGCACCCTCCTGACAGCTACTCTGACATCCTCCTGACTGATACTCTGACATCCTCCTGACAGCTACTCTGACATCCTCCTGACTGATACTATGACATCCTCCTGACAGCTACTCTGACACCCTCCTGACAGCTACTCTGACACCCTCCTGACAGCTACTCTGGCACCCTCCTGACAGCTACTCTGACATCCTCCTGACTGATACTCTGGCATCCTCCTGACTGATACTCTGACATCCTCCTGACAGCTACTCTGACATCCTCCTGACTGATACTCTGACACCCTCCTGACTGATACTCTGACATCCTCCTGACAGCTACTCTGGCACCCTCCTGACAGCTACTCTGACATCCTCCTGACTGATACTCTGACATCCTCCTGACAGCTACTCTGACATCCTCCTGACTGATACTCTGACATCCTCCTGACAGCTACTCTGACACCCTCCTGACAGCTACTCTGACACCCTCCTGGCTACTCTGGCACCCTCCTGACAGCTACTCTGACATCCTCCTGACTGATACTCTGACATCCTCCTGACTGATACTCTGACATCCTCCTGACTGATACTCTGACATCCTGCCTGACTGATACTCTGACACCCTCCTGATGATACTCTGACATCCTCTGACTGATATCGATATCCTTCTGACAGCTACTCTGACACCCTCATGACAGATACTCTGTCACCCTCCTGACAGCTACTCTGACACCCTCATGACAGCTACTCTACACCCTCCTGACAGCTACTCTGACACCCTCTCTGACTCTCCATTCTTATATTTGTATTTGATTAAGATGACAATGCTCCATTTGACACCGTCTCCGCCAATCACCCCTATCAGATGTTAATATTCCTACCGTAAAATGCAAGAAAAATTAAAGTACAAATATTCACTAACAGCCAGATAGCTGTATCAGTTATATGCTAGCCAAGGTAGGTTATCAATGAGATCGCTATTCACAGGCAGGGACAATTTATGCGTTGAATTTGGAATTTGAGCACCTTGGGGAACGTCAGGTAAATGTGATGGGGGACGGAGCTTGAGCAGGTCAAGCGAGCAGCGCGTCACTAAGGGAGGGGGGACACAAGGCGCACCTGTAGATTATGGAAAAAACTAAGCAAGAAATGCAGGAAAGGAAGAGAAGGCAGCAGACGGATGAAGGCAGCCTCAGAGAGTCTGAGACGAAAAGGAAAAGGTAGAGAGGATGTGGGAGACGCGTCAGAAGGAAGAGCTTGCAGGATGATTGTGAATTGTGATTTTTTGCAACTATTGACACAATATGGAATATTAGATTATAGAAAAGGTCTCGATAAAGCCAAGCATTTATCATGCCATCCTCTTTAAGATTAGGCGTGTCAAGAGCATCCCCAAGTGGGATTTGAGAAAATCTGCTCCAAAGGGATCAGGCAGATGGCGCGTTTCTTTTGTGCTTAATTAAAGAAATTTTTCATATGTAGGGAAAGCTTTTGATTTTCGCTTTGAGCCTTTGAAAATTGTATGTGCGATTAGCCAAGCAAATTCCCGTGACTGTCTGAGCTGGCACGTGCCAAGGATCGATTTGTGAGCTCTGCGGGTGCCTCAAAACTGAAATATGAGCAACTGCATCTGGTGTCAGTGCGTGGCAGATTGCTGATTGGGTCGCTGGGAACTCATTCATCCAATCAATTGGAATAATTGCGATATCTAGCTAGCATCATCTTTTTGGTTATTAACCTAGAATCTGATAGGCACTCGGCATTTCACTTTAGCAAACATAATGAAAAGATAAAGTTACATTGGTGAACCGTTCCTAACAAATCGTGGTGACTACTACTCTGTCTACTCCCTCTCTCCACCCTCTGTCTACTCCTCTCTCTCCACCCTCTGTCTACTCCCTCTCTCCACCCTCTGTCTACTCCTCTCTCTCCACCCTCTGTCTACTCCCTCTCTCCACCCTCTGTCTACTTTCCGTCTCTCCACCCTCTGTCTACTCCCTCTCTCCACCCTCTGTCTACTTTCCCTCTCTCCACCCTCTGTCTACTCCCTCTCTCCACCCTCTGTCTACTCCTCTCTCTCCACCCTCTGTCTACTCCTCTCTCTCCACCCTCTGTCTACTCCCTCTCTCCACCCTCTGTCTACTTTCCGTCTCTCCACCCTCTGTCTACTCCTCTCTCTCCACCCTCTGTCTACTCCTCTCTCTCCACCCTCTGTCTACTCCTCTCTCTCCACCCTCTGTCTACTTTCCGTCTCTCCACCCTCTGTCTACTCCCTCTCTCCACCCTCTGTCTACTTTCCGTCTCTCCACCCTCTGTCTACTCCCTCTCTCCACCCTCTGTCTACTTTCCGTCTCTCCACCCTCTGTCTACTCCCTCTCTCCACCCTCTGTCTACTCCTCTCTCTCCACCCTCTGTCTACTCCCTCTCTCCACCCTCTGTCTACTCCTCTCTCCACCCTCTGTCTACTCCCTCTCTCCACCCTCTGTCTACTCCTCTCTCTCCACCCTCTGTCTACTCCCTCTCTCCACCCTCTGTCTACTCCTCTCTCTCCACCCTCTGTCTACTCCCTCTCTCCACCCTCTGTCTACTCCTCTCTCTCCACCCTCTGTCTACTTTCCCTCTCTCCACCCTCTGTCTAATCCTCTCTCCACCCTCTGTCTACTCCCTCTACCCTCTGTCTACTCCCTCTCTTCACACTCTGTCTACTCCTCTCTCTCCACCCTCTGTCTACTTTCCCTCTCTCCACCCTCTGTCTACTCCTCTCTCTCCACCCTCTGTCTACTCCCTCTCTTCACACTCTGTCTACTCCCTCTCTCCACCCTCTGTCTACTCCCTCTCTCCACCCTCTGTCTACTCCTCTCTCTCCACCCTCTGTCTACTTTCCGTCTCTCCACCCTCTGTCTACTCCCTCTCTCCACCCTCTGTCTACTCCTCTCTCTCCACCCTCTGTCTACTCCCTCTCTCCACCCTCTGTCTACTTTCCCTCTCTCCACCCTCTGTCTACTCCCTCTCTCCACCCTCTGTCTACTCCTCTCTCTCCACCCTCTGTCTACTCCCTCTCTCCACCCTCTGTCTACTCCTCTCTCTCCACCCTCTGTCTACTCCCTCTCTCCACCCTCTGTCTACTCCTCTCTCTCCACCCTCTGTCTACTTTCCCTCTCTCCACCCTCTGTCTAATCCTCTCTCCACCCTCTGTCTACTCCCTCTACCCTCTGTCTACTCCCTCTCTTCACCCTCTGTCTACTCCCTCTCTTCACACTCTGTCTACTCCCTCTCTCTACCCTCTGTCTACTCCTCTCTCTCCACCCTCTGTCTACTCCCTCTCTTCACCCTCTGTCTACCCCCTCTCTTCACACTCTGTCTACTCCCTCTCTCCACCCTCTGTCTACTCCCTCTCTTCACACTCTGTCTACTCCCTCTCTCCACCCTCTGTCTACTCCTCTCTCTCCACCCTCTGTCTACTCCTCTCTCTCCACCCTCTGTCTACTCCTCTCTCTCCACCCTCTGTCTACTTTCCCTCTCTCCACCCTCTGTCTACTCCTCTCTCCACCCTCTGTCTACTCCCTCTCTCCACCCTCTGTCTACTCCCTCTCTTCACACTCTGTCTACTCCCTCTCTCCACCCTCTGTCTACTCCCTCTCTCCACCCTCTGTCTACTTTCCGTCTCTCCACCCTCTGTCTACTCCCTCTCTCCACCCTCTGTCTACTTTCCCTCTCTCCACCCTCTGTCTACTCCCTCTCTCCACCCTCTGTCTACTCCTCTCTCTCCACCCTCTGTCTACTCCTCTCTCTCCACCCTCTGTCTACTCCCTCTCTCCACCCTCTGTCTACTTTCCGTCTCTCCACCCTCTGTCTACTCCTCTCTCTCCACCCTCTGTCTACTCCTCTCTCTCCACCCTCTGTCTACTCCTCTCTCTCCACCCTCTGTCTACTTTCCCTCTCTCCACCCTCTGTCTACTCCCTCTCTCCACCCTCTGTCTACTTTCCGTCTCTCCACCCTCTGTCTACTCCCTCTCTCACCCTCTGTCTACTTTCCGTCTCTCCACCCTCTGTCTACTCCCTCTCTCCACCCTCTGTCTACTCCTCTCTCTCCACCCTCTGTCTACTCCCTCTCTCCACCCTCTGTCTACTTTCCCTCTCTCCACCCTCTGTCTACTCCCTCTCTCCACCCTCTGTCTACTCCTCTCTCTCCACCCTCTGTCTACTCCCTCTCTCCACCCTCTGTCTACTTTCCCTCTCTCCACCCTCTGTCTACTCCCTCTCTCCACCCTCTGTCTACTCCTCTCTCTCCACCCTCTGTCTACTTTCCCTCTCTCCACCCTCTGTCTAATCCTCTCTCCACCCTCTGTCTACTCCCTCTACCCTCTGTCTACTCCTCTCTTCACACTCTGTCTACTCCTCTCTCTCCACCCTCTGTCTACTTTCCCTCTCTCCACCCTCTGTCTACTCCTCTCTCTCCACCCTCTGTCTACTCCCTCTCTTCACACTCTGTCTACTCCCTCTCTCCACCCTCTGTCTACTCCCTCTCTCCACCCTCTGTCTACTCCTCTCTCTCCACCCTCTGTCTACTTTCCGTCTCTCCACCCTCTGTCTACTCCCTCTCTCCACCCTCTGTCTACTCCTCTCTCTCCACCCTCTGTCTACTCCCTCTCTCCACCCTCTGTCTACTCCTCTCTCTCCACCCTCTGTCTACTCCCTCTCTCCACCCTCTGTCTACTCTCTCTCCACCCTCTGTCTACTTTCCCTCTCTCCACCCTCTGTCTAATCCTCTCTCCACCCTCTGTCTACTCCTCTACCCTCTGTCTACTCCCTCTCTTCACCCTCTGTCTACTCCCTCTCTTCACACTCTGTCTACTCCCTCTCTCTACCCTCTGTCTACTCCTCTCTCTCCACCCTCTGTCTACTCCCTCTCTTCACCCTCTGTCTACTCCCTCTCTTCACACTCTGTCTACTCCCTCTCTCCACCCTCTGTCTACTCCCTCTCTTCACACTCTGTCTACTCCCTCTCTCCACCCTCTGTCTACTCCTCTCTCTCCACCCTCTGTCTACTCCTCTCTCTCCACCCTCTGTCTACTCCTCTCTCTCCACCCTCTGTCTACTTTCCCTCTCTCCACCCTCTGTCTACTCCTCTCTTCACCCTCTGTCTACTCCCTCTCTCCACCCTCTGTCTACTCCCTCTCTTCACACTCTGTCTACTCCCTCTCTCCACCCTCTGTCTACTCCCTCTCTCCACCCTCTGTCTACTCCCTCTCTTCACACTCTGTCTACTCCCTCTCTCCACCCTCTGTCTACTCCTCTCTCTCCACCCTCTGTCTACTCCCTCTCTTCACACTCTGTCTACTCCCTCTCTCCACCCTCTGTCTACTCCTCTCTCTCCACCCTCTGTCTACTCCTCTCTCTCCACCCTCTGTCTACTCCCTCTCTCCACCCTCTGTCTACTTTCCCTCTCTCCACCCTCTGTCTACTTTCCCTCTCTCCACCCTCTGTCTACTCCCTCTCTCCACCCTCTGTCTACTCCCTCTCTTCACACTCTGTCTACTCCCTCTCTCCACCCTCTGTCTACTCCTCTCTCTCCACCCTCTGTCTACTCCCTCTCTTCACACTCTGTCTACTCCCTCTCTCCACCCTCTGTCTACTCCTCTCTCTCCACCCTCTGTCTACTCCTCTCTCTACCCTCTGTCTACTCCTCTCTCTACCCTCTGTCTACTCCTCTCTTCACACTCTGTCTACTCCCTCTCTCAACCTACTGTCTGCTTTCTCTCAATCAGTTTATGTGTCTTCTTTCTCCTATCTTCTAGCTGTTTTTTTGACCTCAGTAAAAAATGAATGCTTCTTATTCATGTCTTGATATCTCCATTTCATATGTGACCTTTAAAGCCGATTGCTTTTAAAAAAGATACAAAATCAAGGAGTTTTGCCGGCGCTCATTTGTCTTTGATCTGTGATAAAAAATTTTTGACCCTCAAAGCTTCGGTCAGAAGGATTCAAAATTCAATGCGGTTCAGATCTTTCAAGTCGAGCCAAAGTCAACAGCTGACGCGTTCGGATGCAGTTGCTTGGCTAGGAAAAACTTTAATCAAGACTTTGGCAATAAGTAAGTTTAAACAATTAAAGCATTGATATTTTGGGGTCAAAGGTTACATAAATTATATTTAGTTTGAGATAAAAAGGTTGGTGATAGACACATCGACAGACAGACAGACAGACAGACAGACAGACAGACAGACAGACAGACAGACAGACAGACAGACACTAAGACAGACAGACAGACAGACAGACAGACAGACAGACACTAAGACAGACAGACAGACAGACAGACAGACAGACAGACAGACAGACAGACAGACAGACAGACAGACAGACAGACAGACAGACAGACAGACAGACAGACAGACAGACACTAAGACAGACAGACAGACAGACAGACAGACAGACAGACAGACAGACAGACAGACAGACAGACAGACAGACAGACAGACAGACAGACAGACAGACAGACAGACAGACAGACAGACAGACAGACAGACAGACAGACAGACAGACAGACAGACAGACAGACAGACACTAAGACAGACAGACAGACACTAAGACAGACAGACAGACAGACAGACAGACAGACAGACAGACAGACAGACAGACAGACAGACAGACAGACAGACAGACAGACAGACAGACAGACAGACAGACAGACAGACAGACAGACAGACAGACAGACAGACAGACAGACAGACAGACAGACAGACAGGCATTCCAAAAGCATGTATCGATTGCATCACACGTGGCTGCTCTAATTCCAGCAATCGATTGTAATGCCATTCGATCACGCAATCCCCCATGTCGAGTATCAATCGCTTCCTTTTGTGTCCCTGCGACTTCAAGCAATAACGTGGGGTGTTTTTTGCGTCGCCTTCCCCGCCATCCTGCAAATCTGTCCGAGGGAAAAATATCCCCTTGCGGAATCCCAGAGCCCCGCTAACAGTCTCGCTGGATTCTTTTGTTCCTGCTATCAAGTCAGGCTTGCCAAATCCCCCACAGGACAAGTCGTGCGCTGCATGCTTTCACGCGCCGCTAGGAGTATAGTCTCAAAAAACCTACACCATTATTATCTAAAGACTAGGATTAAAATCCTACGCTTAAAGAACCACGTTTATAGAGAGGATTTAAATAATAACAATAATGGTGGGGCTCAAGAGAGGATTAGCGAGTACGGAGAATTCTGACGGATGCAGGTCACTCTGGCATCGAGGCTTGCTTGACTCATCAGGAGGAGACAGATTTAAATTTCAACGCAGAAAAAAATTAGCTCGTATTTAATCCCGCAGATCCTGTCCACTCCACAGAGAATTTAAGCAGCTGAAATCTCTCCGGCCGCATCAATTATGCAACCATCTATCCCGAGCAAGGTTTCCCTCTCTATTTAGTCAGGTGAAATCGGTGCCTTCTATCTGGCAGCTGTGTACAATAATTCTACCCTAGTATAAAAAATGCTAAATTCCCTATTTCTCATTAAGTTGGCGGCTGACTGGAACATCAAGCTAAAGCCAGCATGGGAATATATCCCCATTTAGCATTCGCCATAAGGGGCTGGTGGCTGCTGCATGTCGAACACATGCTGAGGTTGGGGATGGGGGGTGGGGTTCATATATGCATGAAGTCGTCGCAGGGCATCTCAGCCTAGCAACTAGGATTCTAGCAGCAGGTAATTGGTGGATTGAACTGCGAGCATGCAGCTGGGAAAGGTTGGGAAAGGAAGACTGGAAGCATCTTGGCGTGTTCTGGGTGGGTTCGCCAGCCCCTCCCCACATCCTCATTACTCGCGGTCTGGTGAGTGTCATGGTTCAATGTCTTAGTGGGGGAATATATAGATAAATATGATTATGGGAAGACAAAATCTGCAGTTGGTTAGAGACTTGGCCAAATGCATTCTAGCGGCAATTTCGAGAAAGAAGACCCCCTCTTGCTTCAATTGTCTTCAATCGCTTGAGCAGTCGATGAGCTGGAAATTGTTATATTGCTCTGTTGTTGGTGAGCTGAATCGGAAATTGAGAAGCTACATCAATTTATGATTTTGTCTAGACTATATAGCTACTATTATGAAAGTTGAGAGAAAGGATAAAATTTATAAGATTAGATACTATAGACGGCTGTGAGGAACTTTAGAACTGGGGGTGTTGTTTAGTTGGTCCATTAGGGTAGACAGTGATTGACACGGGTAGATGGGGTTTAGGTAGAATGTTAGGTAGAGGTGATAGAGAAGAGCATGGAGATGGAGGGTAGGCAGTGGTATAGATAAAGGTGGATAGAGGTAGAGAATATTCAGGTAGACAGGGGTATACTGAGGTAGACAGGGGTATATTGAGGTAGACAGGGGTATATTGAGGTAGACAGGGGTATACTGAGGTAGACAGGGGTATATTGAGGTAGACAGGGGTATATTGAGGTAGACAGGGGTATATTGAGGTAGACAGGGGTATATTGGGGTAGACAGGGGTATATTGAGGTAGACAGGGGTATATTGAGGTAGACACGGGTATATTGAGGTAGACACGGGTATATTGAGGTAGACAGGGGTATATTGGGATAGACAGGGGTATATTGAGGTAGACAGGGGTATATTGAGGTAGACAGGGGTATATTGAGGTAGACACGGGTATATTGAGGTAGACACGGGTATACTGAGGTAGACAGGGGTATATTGAGGTAGACAGGAGGCTATTGAGGTTAGACAGGGTTATATTGAGGTAGATAGGGGTATACTGAGGTAGACAGGGGTATTGAGGTAGACAGGGTATATTGAGGTAGACACGGGTATATTGAGGTAGACAGGGGTATATTGAGGTAGACAGGGGTATATTGAGGTTAGACAGGGGTATATTGAGGTAGACAGGGGTATATTGAGGTAGACAGGGGTATATTGAGGTAGACAGAGGTAATTCTGAGTTACTTCAGGCAATAAAATCGCGGATTCTGAGAGAAAATAAAATTGTTAGACATATTAGACAATTAGATAATCGTTAAATTGTATGCCTGTCTTAAAAGGGTAAATGAGGAAAAAACTGACTTCAACTAGGGGAGGACATCCTATTGCATGCTACTGAACATCACTAAGACGTAAAGCTGTTCCCATATCTTTCACTGTCCATCGGCATTAAACAGCAGAATTCCTCTTAATTGGTGTCTGGGTAATAGACCGACTGGAGACACTGGGTGAAGGATTTTCTGGGGACGGAAAAGATTGAATAAGAGGAAAAGTAGAAAAAGAAAGATAGAAAATGGGGACAGTTCGATGAACAGATGACCTTGCTGATGGGGAAGGAGGCTGTGCGGGTGACACAGAGAGATGAGGTCACAAATTTTTAGTGAAAAGAAGAGTGGGAACAAAGTTTTCAAACTTTTAGGCTTCTTCCAGACTTAAATATTTCTGATGACCTTTGTCAGTCTTCAAAGTTTCTTTAGTACAAGTTAGAGTGCCAATTCTTGAAACTGAATACCAATTTTTCTGCTTCTGGGTTCCATTCTGTGTTTTGGAAAACCGTGTCCCTCAGCCTTGGGATGGATTTTGTTGGAAGCTTGGAAAACATTGGGGATTTCCGCTGGGGAATTGAGGGAAAATGAGGGGTGTAGGTGACTTCCCTCCTGTGAAATATGCTGAAAATTTATAAAGAATATTCAGTGGATAGAGATGGACAGAGGGTGAATGGGAGAGTTGGGTAGAGGTGGACAGAGGGTGAATGGGAGAGTTGGGTAGAGGTGGACAGAGGGTGAATGGGAGAGTTGGGTAGAGGTGGACAGAGGGTGAATGGGACAGTTGGGTAGAGGTGGACAGAGGGTGAATGGGAGAGTTGGGTAGAGGTGGACAGAGGGTGAATGGGAGAGTTGGGTAGAGGTGGACAGAGAGTGAATGGGAGAGTTGGGTAGAGGTGGACAGAGGGTGAATGGGACAGTTGGGTAGAGGTGGACAGAGGGTGAATGGGACAGTTGGGTAGAGGTGGACAGAGGGTGAATGGGAGAGTTGGGTAGAGGTGGACAGAGGGTGAATGGGAGAGTTGGGTAGAGGTGGACAGAGGGTGAATGGGAGAGTTGGGTAGAGATGGACAGAGGGTAAATGGGAGAGTTGGGTATAGTTGGACAGAGGGTGAATGGGAGAGTTGGGTATAGTTGGACAGAGGGTGAATGAGAGAGTTGGGTAGAGGTGGACAGAGAGTGAATGGGAGAGTTGGGTAGAGATGGACAGAGGGTAAATGGGAGAGTTGGGTATAGTTGGACAGAGGGTGAATGGGAGAGTTGGGTAGAGGTGGACAGAGGGTGAATGGGAGAGTTGGGTAGAGGTGGAAAGAGGGTAAATGGGAGAGTTGGATAGAGGTGGACAGAGGGTAAATGGGAGAGTTGGGTAGAGGTGGACAGAGGGTGAATGGGACAGTTGGGTAGAGGTGGACAGAGGGTGAATGGGACAGTTGGGTAGAGGTGGACAGAGGGTGAATGGGAGAGTTGGGTAGAGATGGACAGAGGGTGAGTGGGAGAGTTGGGTAGAGGTGGACAGAGGGTGAATAAGAGAGTTGAGTAGAGGTGGACAGAGGGTGAATGGGAGAGTTGGGTAGAGGTGGACAGAGGGTGAATGGGAGAGTTGTGTAGAGGTGGACAGATGGTGAATGGGACAGTTGGGTAGAGGTGGACAGAGGGTAAATGGGAGAGTTGGGTAGAGGTGGACAGAGGGTAAATGGGAGAGTTGGGTAGAGGTGGACAGAGGGTAAATGGGAGAGTTGGGTAGAGTTGGACAGAGGGTGAATGGGAGAGTTGGGTAGAGTTGGACAGAGGGTGAATGGGAGAGTTGGGTAGAGGTGGACAGAGGGTGAGTGGGAGAGTTGGGTAGAGGTGGACAGAGGCTGAATGGGAGAGTTGGGTAGAGGTGGACAGAGGGTGAATGGGAGAGTTGGGTAGAGTTGGACAGAGGGTGAATGGGAGAGTTGGGTAGAGATGGACAGAGGGTGAATGGGAGAGTTGGGTAGAGGTAGACAGAGGGTGAATGGGAGAGTTGGGTAGAGTTGGACAGAGGGTGAATGGGAGAGTTGGGTAGAGGTGGACAGAGGGTGAATGGGAGAGTTGGGTAGAGGTGGACAGAGGGTGAATGGGAGAGTTGGGTAGAGGTGTACAGAGGGTGAATGGGAGAGTTGGGTAGAGATGGACAGAGGGTGAATGGGAGAGTTGGGTAGAGGTGGACAGAGGGTGAATGGGAGAGTTGGGTAGAGGTGGACAGAGGCTGAATGGGAGAGTTGGGTAGAGGTGGACAGAGGGTGAATGGGAGAGTTGGGTAGAGGTGGACAGAGGGTGAGTGGGAGAGTTGGGTAGAGATGGACAGAGGGTGAATGGGAGAGTTGGGTAGAGATGGACAGAGGGTGAGTGGGAGAGTTGGGTAGAGGTGGACAGAGGGTGAATGGGAGAGTTGGGTAGAGGTGGACAGAGGGTGAATGGGAGAGTTGGGTAGAGATGGACAGAGGGTGAGTGGGAGAGTTGGGTAGAGGTGGACAGAGGGTGAGTGGGAGAGTTGGGTAGAGATGGACAGAGGGTGAATGGGAGAGTTGGGTAGAGATGGACAGAGGGTGAGTGGGAGAGTTGGGTAGAGGTGGACAGAGGGTGAATGGGAGAGTTGGGTAGAGTTGGACAGAGGGTGAATGGGAGAGTTGGGTAGAGATGGACAGAGGGTGAATGGGAGAGTTGGGTAGAGGTAGACAGAGGGTGAATGGGAGAGTTGGGTAGAGTTGGACAGAGGGTGAATGGGAGAGTTGGGTAGAGGTGGACAGAGGGTGAATGGGAGAGTTGGGTAGAGGTGGACAGAGGGTGAATGGGAGAGTTGGGTAGAGGTGTACAGAGGGTGAATGGGAGAGTTGGGTAGAGATGGACAGAGGGTGAATGGGAGAGTTGGGTAGAGGTGGACAGAGGGTGAATGGGAGAGTTGGGTAGAGGTGGACAGAGGCTGAATGGGAGAGTTGGGTAGAGGTGGACAGAGGGTGAATGGGAGAGTTGGGTAGAGGTGGACAGAGGGTGAGTGGGAGAGTTGGGTAGAGATGGACAGAGGGTGAATGGGAGAGTTGGGTAGAGATGGACAGAGGGTGAGTGGGAGAGTTGGGTAGAGGTGGACAGAGGGTGAATGGGAGAGTTGGGTAGAGGTGGACAGAGGGTGAATGGGAGAGTTGGGTAGAGGTGGACAGAGGGTGAATGGTAGATGAAAAACATTGAAAATTAACGAGACGGATGGACAGAGAAAATATTTGATAAGAAGATCTTCCAACAAAATCAGGAAGTACTATTAGAACTGATCGGCTAACAAAAGGCTACCATCAAACATTTTCTACAGGGTGGCAAAACTCTCACACGCCGAACAAAGTGTCCAGTTCAGTTGCTAGAAGTCATAAATGTCTCTACCTACACTTCCAAAATAGATATATGCGACACATTGCCGCATATATCAGCCAGAAGTCCTCTACACTCCAGCGGTCGCACCAGTGAAAAGCCTTGGCTTCTTTGTGTGCGTGAGTGAGCGGACTGCGAGGCCCGAATGTTTGATACATGCCGCCATCGACTTCCCCTGCCACTTCCTGTCCGGCAGCCTCGCTCCCTCTCCCATTCCACACTCTGGCAACAGAAATAACACAGAGCACTGACATCCGAGGAGCGTCTGTTATTGCAAAATTTCTGACGCGAACCCGGTCAAAAGACAAGGCCGTCGGTCTGCCCGCATAAAATACCAAAACATTTGTTTAAAATTTAGACAGCGTCCCCTGGAAAAAACGTTAAACTGGACCGCGTCTTTTTGACGGAAAAGCTGTTTCACAGTTGACAGAATTTACAATTGAACGAGCTAACAGTGTTGACGCATTGCCTGCGAACACAGCGACAGGTCTTAAGCCCTGTGTCTTAAACCTCCCGGATCCACCAGCACCCAGTAGCGTTATTTTTGCCCAACTGGCTCCATTGATTACGTCACGTCAGTTGCAAAAGTGAGTAGGAGGCAGAGTCGGACCGAATTTCTCTAGATTGAATTACACACAACACAAACTAGGCTTAATAATTCCCTTGTCGAACCCCGAGCAGTGCGCAAGGGTGTCCGCGGTTGGGTCATTGGGATTTCAGACTGAGAAAGGGGATTTCTAGCGACAGAGCAACGGAAGGAAGGAAGGAAGAGAAGAGAAGAGGCAGCCTCTGGGGGGATGGATTTGACGTCGTTCATCGGGAGCGTTCAGTTTTTGCAAAGGTTCGATTTGCTTCGAGCTCTGACGCCGAGTTTGTGCAAGCGCCTCGCACAGACAACAATATAGTAAGTAGGCTTACTGGCAAGGAGAGAGTCAGGTTTTTTCTAGCTTTCATAGAAAAGTTGATTACGTCACAACTAGGGGATTTGCGAGAGCTCGAAGGGATGCGAATGGCATGAGGGTAGATTGAAGGCACGGCGAGAGATGATGGAGTCGAGGAGTTCGCGATGAGGACTGTTGGTTAGCAGAGAAGGTGTAGCCAACTAGCTGGATTGGAATAGGCCGAGGATTTTGCTAGAAATTGATTCAACTGGGAGAGGAGAGAGAGGAGACAGCGAGGGAGACGGCGGGTCTCCCCTGGAAGACTGCCAAATCAATGCCCGGCCTACGCATGAAAGGTCTGGCTCATCTACTCTCTCTTCTGCTTTTAAGCAAATATATATATACAGATATGAAAGCGATGATGGCTCTCTGGGGGGGGGGGGCATGAATCGATGAGTTTCTTGGCGGCCGCTCGAGGATGGTGGGAGGGGGTAAGGAGAAAATGGGATATTGGCTGGCGGTGGAAATTACTGGGGAGTGATAGTGAGAGGGGGGTTGCCAATCTATAGAAGAGAATGAGAGATTGAAGAAATGCTAATGAGAAGGTGGGCAGGCGATATAGAGGTGTATGAGACAATAGTAAGTAAGTAAGTTGGTAACTCCACATGCTTTTTTTTATTCAAGCCCCAGGCATAGCAGATATTTGTCACGTTTCTAACATTGTTTTGCACTATGTATTGCTTGCTTCAGCAAAGGTTGTAAATAATTTTTTTGGGAGAGAGAAAGTAGTAGAAAGAGAGGAAAAGTAGATAAGTAGCTAGGAAGGTAGGTAGATCAAGTAGCTAGGAAATGTAGGTAGAGAAGTAGCTAGGAAAGGTAGGTAGAGAAGTAGCTAGGGAAGTTAGAGAATTAGCTAGGAAGGTAGGTAGAGAAGTAGCTACGAAAGGTAGTTAGAGAAGTAGCTAGGAAGGTAGGTAGAGAAGTAGCTACGAAAGGTAGGTAGAGAAGTAGCTAGGAAAGGTAGGTAGAGAAGTAGTTAGGGAAGTTAGAAAAGTAGCTAGGAAAGGTAGGTAGAGAAGTAGTTAGGGAAGTTAGAGAAGTAGCTAGGAATGGTAGGTAGAGAAGTAGCTAGGGAAGGTAGATAAGGTAGACAGAGGGAGATGCAGAAGACAGTGAGGTTATTAATAGGGTAGAGAAAGAGACTAGTGGGAACACGGAAGTAGAGACGTGCGGAGACTAACCATTTTAAATTGGCTTTGTAGCAACTAAGCATAAAAGACTTATTCGGAAGAGCACACAGCGTAAATAGAGTGACTGCGGCTCTAAGGTTTGACGCTATTCAGCACACAAGCACTTAGTCAGGCGAGCGCTGGGTGCTCAGGTTAGAGTAGAGCCTGGCGCATGCAGAGTCGGAAGCTCCTCTCCAAAGGATGGGAGGCAAAACTTCCGCTTGAGAAACGCTGCAGAAATGGCATTGTTGGGAGGTTTTTTAGGAGGGTCAACTTAAAAAAATCGACCGGCCCCGACCGCAGGCTTAGAAATGGTATTTCACGGTCAAGTAGCTCAGGGACCGTCTCTCTCTCCGGTGCACGGCATTCCCCAGCTGTTTATAATTTCAAAGATGTACCGGCATTCTTAGGGAGGGTCTGGGAGCATTCAGAACCCGGTGCACCCAACGGACGGCCGCCTCGGAGAGTCCTCAACCCCCCCCCACCCGAGTCCCGGCTTCACCCGAAACTGAGGTTACAATTTTGAGTCAGGTGAACCATAAAGGACTGGCAAGTATACAGAGGAGGAAAATGGTTTTTTCAATAAGGTAGCAAAAAATCGCACAATTTTCTAAGGACAGCCTCCGATGCAGTAAGGGAAGAAAAGAATAATTGAGATTTGGGAGAAAAAAAACTACCTCCAGAACCAGATTTAAGCGGCAGTAGCGCCCAGCTCAAATGAGACGCCGCGTCCATCAGGACCCCCCCCCCACTCCCCGCACAGAAAAAGAAGTTGCTCTCCTCAACCGCTCCAAGTCAGCGGGGGGGGGGTCGCTCGCTTCCTGCCTGCACAGCTTGATGGACTGAATTAGCCTGCACAGTGCAGCTCCCCCGTCTTTATCCAGCAGCCACCATCCCCCCCCGTCTGATAGCTGTCCTTCAATCACGAAAAACTTCCAGCTGAATTTCATTGTTCAATCATTCTTTATTCTGAATTTCTTTGGGGGTCTTAATTAGTTAATCAGAGGGGTACTTTATTTGAGCTTTAAAAATTATGAGTAGTTAGATGCGGTTGATCTGTGGGCACTCTACTTTTTTGGAATGTCCTTTCCATGATCTCACCTGACCTGTTCTCAAACTTTGAGTCGTTTATTTGATCTCACATTAACTCCCCAAAAACTTTCAAAACTTTGCAGCATCTGTACAGGCCCTACCCAGAGATGTCGCAGCATCACAGGTCGGACTACCTGCCCATGGAGCACGTCACCCTCACCTGCGGCAGAGGTGGAATCGGCGGTCACAATACTTTCATGCGAGGCCCAGCGGTGCAGACTCCAATGAAGATGACCTGTCAAACGTCTCCGAGGGTGAGACTTTAATAGATATCCTGTGCAGTCCTCTAGAGCTAATGCTTCACCCGTAATAGTACCTCAGATAATAGCTCTTAGTTCCGTGCACGCTCATCCCTTGAGTCGATCCCCCCAAACCCCAGGGCAACGGCCACCTCCTGAAAAAATCAATTTCGATCTCTTTTCCTCAACGACTCCCAGGGATTCTTCTTTCTTCTTCGAAAGCAGTGATGGTGAACTTAAAGAAGAATCTTTGGCAGCTAAAGGCCGACTAATGGGACATTGGCAGGCAATGCGAGAGAAATCCCCCCCCCTCTCTCTCTCTCTCTACTGTTAATGACAGGAAAAAAAGTTTTGAAAATTGCTTCAGGCCATGAGCGAATCGCCAATTTTACTTTCCTTCATTTAATTTCACCGAGGCGAAAGCAGCCTAGGAAACGAAAGAGACTAGCTGTCAGATAAGCCTCATTGATTTATGGGCGAAATCGTTTCAGTTCTGCGCTAAGATACCGTTAAAAACTTTCCACTCCTTAAAGAAGAGTTCACCCTGCTCGCAGGAATTGAATTTGATAGCATTGAAGTGCTTGAGTCCCTGGTTGAACTTGCGACTTTCTCTGCTCTCAGTTTTCTGTTAGTTAATAGTTAAAAATAAATAAGGGTGGAGCAGATCAAAGTTGGCACTAGCCTGCCTTCTCAAGGGGGCTAACAATCAATGACTCATTCGGGTCTCAGTCTTGCAGCGAAAGAGAGACCTGCTGGAAGGAATACTTTAATTCCACTCTAGTGTGTTTTTCTTTACTCTCTTGAGCTTTAGTGGGATGCTGACGCTGCTTCCATGAGCATTAGTCTAGGCAGGAGACCGCCCTCCAGCCAAACCACACACAGAACAAGTTCTCATTGTTGAGATTGCCTTAAGCATCCTTGCACAAGATTGCGAGCCTTCCTCAACCCTCCACTTACCGTGTGGCAACGGAGAGACCGAGAGACTTTTTGTTTCTCAACTAACCGGACAGCGATTCAAGTTCTGCCGGAAGACCGAGGCCTTTTACCCCAAATAATGGCATATAACAGGACTCATTTTAAGTATGTTTAAACACCCCAGGGGTGGGTCGGGTTACCAAGTTGGATTTGGCATGAATATCGCTGAGTGTGGGCGGTGCCGACTCAGCACTCACAAGTGGATTGTTAGTCGCTAAGTCAGAGAGAAACCGCTTCACTTTGCGGGCAGGGGGGCTCACTACAACAGTTTCTATTCAATTTCACTTACTTCTATGAGCGCATGAGTCGGCGTGACTCGTGCTCCAAGAAGCTCGACACAAAACTCTCTCGCCAGCCCTAATCAGCCGGGTTGATCCGTCTCGCATAGGAGATTTTAATTGGACAGAAGGTCAAAAGACTGAAACTGAAACGGTTCTGAGCCGACAGAACGTTAGCTGGATGGGCAGACAGAAATGGATGAAGGGAGCGATTGCAACAGCTCGAGAAAGAGAATTTGCTTTTCGCGTTTTTCTGGTGGTTAAGCTGGTCGGATCAGGGCCCGGGTGGGGGTCCCTTGGCTAATTGTGGATGACGCAATCGGTGAGGGGGAGTCGCAGCTCTCGCTTTGTCTGTGTGCGTGAGCCGAGATTTCGTCGCCTCCAGCATGCAGGCCGGACTGTGATTGCTGTGTGTGCAGCTGCTTCGTTGAGAAACCGCCTTTTCTAGTTTCTTCCTTTTTCCCTTCTTCTTTCCACTAATTTCCTCTTTCTCAAGACGGTTGGAACGTTCGGTTCAGTTGGTCTTGACTCCCTCCTCCTCAGTAGCGTGCTGAAAGTTAAATTCGGGTGGGATTTATCTCTGGATATTGCGAAATCTGCTTTAGTCACACTGCATATGCACGAAGTTGCAATCCAGTTCGTGATTGAGAAGATATTGGTTATTAGCTGGCAAATTGCATTGGAGGATTATAAAGTGGCTGGTTAGGGTTGATACTATTTTAGATACTCGCTTACTTACTAAGAACAATTCGCGGTAAGAGTGGCGCAGTCCAAAATCCCTATTAATTTATGCTGACTCGCATTGTAAACTATGCGAATCCGCCTTTCACTCAGCAATGGCACCCTTCCCCCCCTCGCGCTATATCGATCACCACTGCAGTGCTTTGGCCCGCATTTGGTCAATCGGAAATTGATACAGGAGGTTGAGTCGCTTGGGAAGAGAGGAACAGAGGGGGTCACCGTATAGAGGCGTCCTCTGCTGGCATTTCCCGCACCCTGTCTATCAATTCTGCGAGGCACAGGGGGTCGGGGGGTGGCAGTTCCCGACTTTTTGCAATTCAATCTGGCAACTACGCGCGACTTAGTGTAGCTAAGCTGCACCCAGCAAGAGAGTGTGAAACCCTACAGCTGGATACAGTGCTCACCCCATGGCATTGATGACTTTCGATTGGCTTATTTTTTGTCTATCGCTGCTAAAATGGGAATAGCGCCGCGCAGATGTATCGTACCAACACTGAGGTGCCGGCAGTCTACGCAACTGACCAAATTAGAGCCATTGTTCCACTGAAAGCGGCCAAATTAATTCGATTAGTGATAGAATTTCCCGAACCGCCAACTATTTTGCTCGGCATTTTTCGAAACGACAGGTGGTGCGAATTTGTCGCGATTGAAGCATTGAAGCACTCGGCTTCCATTTGGGAGGGGGGCTATTTGGAAGCTGCGACTGATTAGGGGGATCCCAGTGAGTTTGGCATCGTAGCAAAATGGGAGGCTGTGCTAATAGGTAGGCGTGGCTGCTCGTGTGGTTACGTGCGCGTGTGTAGTGATTGCAACAACTTTCTTCAATCTCAATTCATCCTCATCCCCCGGGGGCAATTTCTAGATGTTTCTATAAGCTTCCTATCGCGAGGAACCCCCTGGGCCAACACATACCCCTTTATTTTTACTTACTATTGTATACAGCACAAACCCTGAAGGCTTTTTCGGGCTTTCGCATATAAGAGAAGCAGATTTTAAGTGGTTGGTTTTCATAGGTGAAGAAGAGAGAGGCTCCCCGTATAACAAAATTCTCCACAGCCTAACTGCAGAAGCAAAAGACAAAGGATGAAATTGTTGAGCGACAACATTTACTTAACGGGGATAAAAATCCATCACTTTCTTCTTAGTCTGAGTGGCGAAGGAAGGAAGACTTTGATCATTGCTGGATCTGTTCCCACAAAAAAACGCCACCTGGAGGGAAGGCAAATAATATGGGAGTGAGAATTGGCACACACTGCAGCAGGCAGGCAGCCTCTAAGCTTTCCATAGCACCTGCGCCGCTCGAGGCAATTAATCCCGCAAGGAATGGAAAAACATACACAGATGAAGGGGAGAGGCTGGGTGATGCTTCTCGCTTAGTCTCGACTTTTTTTTCCTATCAGTCACGCCGCTTTCCCAAGACAAAAATTTATGAATGATTTTTTCTTTCCAATATTTCTAGCTGCAATTGTCAGAGAGAGAGAGAGAGAGAGAGAGAGAGAGAGAGAGAGAGAGAGAGAGAGAGAGAGAGAGAGAGAGAGAGAGAGAGAGAGAGAGAGAGAGAGAGAGAGAGAGAGAGAGAGAGAGAGAGAGAGAGAGAGAGAGAGAGAGAGAGAGAGAGAGAGAGAGAGAGAGAGAGAGAGAGAGAGAGAGAGAGAGAGAGAGAGAGAGAGAGAGAGAGACCTTTAAGCTTTCTGCTTTCATCCTTTTAAAATTGATGCAGGCATTTCACCTCTGATCCCACATGTGGTAAGTCTGACTCTTTATCAGCTGAAAATTGCAATGAAAAAAACCTTGAAAAATTATTGATTTCAACAGCTACAGCTGCCCAGGAATTACTGGTAATGCTGGTTGACAAAAAACGTAGCAAAATAAATTTGAACTCTGTTAGGCCCGGCTACGCAGTCACGGAATGGTCCAGGGCTAGCGCACCTCCTGTCAAACGAAGCATTTTTTATCATCATTTTTGCCTGTGGGTGATAAAAAAACTGACCAAAACTTTCTCAAATGTTTAACTAGTGAGGAAAGGCGGCAGGAAGTTTTGGGTGTGAATGAAAATTGAAACTATATACTCGTAGTCAACTTTAACACTCAAATGAGACAGAAATAGCCTGCTCGTTTTGTTTAATTACTGCCTGACTCAGAGAGCTTGGAGCCCGGATCCGGTGAGCAGGGGAGGAGACATCATAGCCAGACGACAGTTCCAGGAAGGAAGTTCCGTGGCCAACTGACGTCAGAGCGCCCCAAAGGGTGGGGGAATTTCCCCTAGGGGTGTTATTCCCGAGTCAACACATAATCCTGTGTATCATAGTTAGTCATAACTGCGCAAATAGCCGTTCTGTCAGGACGACTATTGGTTATTTGCTTAACCAACATAGGGGAGAATTTTCTATGATTTTTCCTTAGTTAATCTTCCCTCATTTTTAATCAAATTTTGGTAGCAAGATTTTTTATACCAGGTGAAATCGCGATATGATACATATTTTTAAATGATTTTGAAGTCCAGCAAGTCTCCTGATGGTCAAGAGAAGTGTAGCCTAAGATTTCAATCAACCGCTGGGAATTAAGCCAGCACAATCAGTAGCTCAGTTTCCTTACAAGATTAATTGACCTGATAAGGTCAAGATGACACCTAAGAGATAAGAACTAAACGGAGCTTGGCGGAGATGAAAGTCGAGAAGCAATTAGCAGCTGAGCTAGTAAGCGAAACACATAATGAGTGAAGAGGCACCATTGAAACGCGAGGGTCCTTGTGCATGTAGTTTCTCTCATTGCCATGCAATACAATTGGCAACAATTATAAGTAAAAACTGTCAATCACTGCAGCCTTTGTTGCGAAGCGAGCTTTTTTTGCTTAATTTAGTCCGTTGTTGCTTCTTGTCTGCTTTTTTTGCATTCCCTATCCATTTTCTTGTGTTCTTAGTTATTCTAAAGACGGCCGAACAACATCTGCATGCTTAGAGGCCTGTTTGACATTGCCCAGTGAGCTCAATCTCAGCTCAGTCTGATAATTTGCACAGGGCATGCTGAGCCCCGCCTTGTATGCAGCAACGAAGGTTTTTTCTTTGCCTTCGCGAACAAAATTGCGGGGTATTGAGCCGCTTTAGTCGTTCGTTCGCATGTTGTGGGAAAGTATAATTTCTTCTAGAAGAGCTCGCCGCAAAATTGCGTCCAAGGGTCTTGTAATGCAATGTCATAGTTAGAGCTTGAGAAAATTACAACTGCATTTGGTCATCAAAGGCTTGTGTCCAGACAACCAGTTCAAAAAGCTCCACTGTTCTTCTCTACTGTGTTTGTTAAATTTGGGGGGGGGGGCAGAGTCGGTTTTTTATGGCCCGTAATTTCTTGCAGTGCTCTATGCAGAAATTATCCGATATTTAGAGACTCGCTTCCGACCAAGGTTCTAAGATCTGGCGGTATTATGGCTGATAGGAGGAGTAAGAGAGACAGAGACAAAACTAATTCTCAATTGAATTTGTCACCAACAGGCTCAATTGCCCACTTGAAAATGTGTTTACCCTGTGGCTGCATGACAAGCTTTTTCTCTGCCCTGCGAGTTTATGCAGTTTGTTTTATTATTGAGAAAGCTGCACTGGAAGGTTGAAGCTGTAGACGGTTTTATAATTGAACTATTCACTACTTGTGATATCAGGCATCTGTGCCTGGCTTCTGTGTGAATCCGCAGCAATAACATAATTATCAATACCGCTGTGAGTTACTTGGCGAAAAGTTTGGACGCATATTTTCCCAGCATTCTTTTCAATCCTGCACTGCTGCGATTCGGTATTTTGGTGCGCGCAACATCTTTGCACGCCGCCAAGATGGACAATCATGTCGTGTCGCTGGGAGAACTAGAAAATCTGGGAACGAACAACTAACAGGAGTAACAATCAGTAAGCTGCTTTCAATTCCGTCGCTTCTTTCACCTGAGGCTGTTGATGCCCGTTCCCCAAACCAACTTAGCAATTTACAGTTGTCAAAATGTTTGTCGGTAATTAACTGCTAAGACTGCCACGCGGCTGTTGTTGCATAATAAGCTCGTTGACGGTGGGGTGCCGCGACGGTCTTCTGTCTTCGCCGACCGACTTTCCACTTCCAGCAGGCAGTCTCTCTCTCGTTCGCAAAAATAAATCTTTCAAAAGGAGACCAGAGCTGCAGACCAGGGGAGAGTGCCAAGGCTGCAGATAGTGATCTCTCATTTGTCTGGCTGGGCCCGCTAACGGGTCAGACCGTCTGCCTGGGGTCCCCAAACCCGAAAGCATCGTAAATTCTTTCCAAGCAAACGTGATACGGGCTGGTGGATCTTCGAGAAAATGGAGAAAATTGAACGTCCAGAGACGGAGAGCGAAAGAGGGAAAGCGACAGTTGACCTAGCGACCATACTTTGGGGTTTGTTAAAACAAAGGCTGGGCCCGACTTCCCATCACACCTCCTTGCGGGATGGGAAGGCCCGAAACCCTTTCACAGCACGGGGAGTTTTGAAACGCTTTGATGAATCTGGCCAGAACGCATTTGGGAGGAGTCGCGGGTCACCCATTCGAGACAGCATATTATTTGAAGTGGGAAGTGGAATGGGGTTGTAATAGAGCGTCATGCCGTCATCGAAGGTGTGAATTTTTTCGGGGTCTCAGCTCTTCCCTGGGGAATTGACTTTTCTGTGCGCAGTAGGGGGGGGGGTGGCGGCGGCACCTTTAATGTTTTTTCTCATTCACTCTACCCGATGGGGGGTCGCGCTCTTCATCTTTCTCTATAGTGTTAGCTAGCGTTGGTCTTTGTTGCAGCCGCATGGGCATCTTCTGTAAAAAAGTGTCTGAAATTCCGAAAAGGGGTTGCATTGTGCCCGAAATTAGTGATAAGGGCGCGAACAGACAGTGTATAAGGGCTATCCTCTAGTTGCCATGGAGGTTAAATTCGCCCCCACCTCACTGCAGTTCTATAGAGACTCTTGCGTGCGAAGTTAATCGAAATTAAATTTTTGCTGACGGTAGCAATCCAGTTTAGAAAAAACACATTAACTTGGTTATTTTAATTAACCGCCATACAATGAAGTTTATAATTATGGACCGAATCAAAGCCGTGAAACCGCCACGAATTTGCAGATTCACATGCAGACATCCTCTTCACTGGGCGGTGGCGCCTCCAGCGGCGGCGGCGGCGGCTCCGAAGTGACGGCAATCACCACAACCGGTGGCAGTTCCATTGCTGGCGGCGGTGCCACCCTCTGCCTGCACGAGCGCCGACACTCCGAGGAAGATGCCAGCGTTGACGATTCTGGACGCGGCGGCTCCATGGAGGATCTGCGACAGCAAAAACAACAACAACAGCAGCAGCAACAGCATGCGGTGTTCAAACCAAAGCCCGCAGCATCCGCCGTTGGTGGGACAATGATCTAAGCAAAGAACTGCAATTTTAAAACACAGTACAGCTTCGACGATGCATTTGCCGTAGTCTTGTCTGTTGCTTGTCGAAGATTGTACACTATAAAATCTTGTGCTCAGATGTTCATAAACAGGCCAGTTTGTTAGCATTCGAGTTCTATCGAGTAAATGCGAGTCGATGATTCTTTCTGCGCCCTGTACATGTACAAGTAACGCTTAAAGTCGTATTACTGCATGTCCATATTTATACGCGAATCATACTGGATAGTACAGGTTACATTGATTAGGAAAATAAAATATCATTGCCGTTTCTTTCCAACACTGTTTGTCCCCTAATTGACCCAATTTTTCAATTATATGGTTATTGAATAATGTTTATAAAGTTATGTATAAAAAACAACAGACATTCAATCTCTGATCTGTGTATATAGAATTTGTTGTTGAGCGCGATCTTCGGCTTGATTTTATAGTAATAATTGTTTAGATGCTTTCTTGTTGTCAATGCTGCTGTTAGAGCGAAATTCAATGCACTGTTGCAGGAAAATGAAATATTTTTTTAATTATGTTTTGTTAATAATTAATATAAATTAATTGCTATCTCTAGTCAGTGCGCGAACACTGGATCGAATAACGGAAAGTTTACCTTTATCAACGAATTTTAGTCATAATTGATTGATTAGTGCGTTAAATGCTATAGCCTACAGAAACTCTGAATGCAATATTATTAATATACGGGTACTTGCTAACTCACTATTGTTTCTTTTAGAAGAATACGTGACTCTGACAATTGCACTTGACAATTTAAATTTACTGTTAGATATGTTGTATAGCCTGTGTATAATTGTAACATACAGATGAATACAATTTTTATATTTGCAATATGCCACATATGGCACAGCCGCTCTTATATATTGGTGGAAATAAAGCGAAGCACAACTGAATGACACTTTCAAGGGAAAGTACATTTGTAGAATCCGCGTCGTTTAAAAAAAGTAAAACTCTTCTATTCTCAGTTTGTTTGATTAAAAGGCGAGAAGAGCCATTGTGCCACAATATAGAAAGGATCTTATAGAAGACATTACACGGGCAAAGTTGCGCATGACACATACTTCAGTTTAATGCAGTGCAAGCCCCAATTCTAAATGGACTCAACAGGTTAAATAAAGTGATTGAGTGACGCCTGTCACAACTCTGTCACGCTATCGTGTCGACCACTTGACCGCACTGTGAGCGCAAAAAAATCAGCAGCCTGCACCAACTGAGTAAACTGCGTGTTTCACGGAGCCAGCTTGAGACCTACAGCCACGAAAATAATCAGAGGAATGCTGATGGCAGGGGAGACCTTGGGGTTTTTTTGACAAAGCAGAGCTCTCCGCTCAAACAACTGCACTTAAGCGTATTTGTAAAGAGATGTCTCAGTTAGTTGGGCACTACGTGATTCACAATGTTCCTTTGTAGAGTTACTGCAATATGTCATTAGTACGTTAAGTTTGTTCAGCAGATTTTTTTACAAATGAAAATATGAGGTCGCTTTTATGTATGCACCTGGTGGGAAAACATATTTTGGACGAAGCTTTGAGAACACTGATCGAGATTAGAGGACGGAGTAATCTTGACCAAAGCATGGGATAGATATCCCCCATTGACAGCGGCTCACACTAAAAGCATGCACTGCTGGGTCAATGAGACGATGGGACAGTTTTTTTTTATTTTCCTAATGCATTTTGCCGGGTGAACAACTCGCTTAGGACTGATTTTTTATAGTCAAATGTTCCTCTCTATGCCCCTAAATTCCATTTTTGAATATTTGAATCTGTACGCTTGTTAGCCTACTGACGAGTAGCGAGATAGCTCGTACGAATGAAACGATACTTAGCGCCAATGTGGGGAAACTTATAAAAGAAGATTCTCGAAGTAATGACGTATTTTGCAACCTTTAATCAGTTCCCCTTTAATCAGACCAACAAATTTTAAGAAGCGGCAAAGGCTCTATGATTATATATATGTCGTGCGTATGACTGTGAGGGTAGCTAGCTACACGCATCGCGAAATTGGCTACTTGCATCAGGATAAATAGAGTATAGTCGAACATTTAGCTTACAACAAAAAACTTACAACTTGCTAGTATAAGGCACTTGGATGTTATCGCGTGTAAAGCAAAAATATTCTGAACAGGGCATAAAGTGCTTCCTTCGGGACGTTCTATACAAGCGATTCAAAGGTGACATTTTCTGAATAGTAAATAGTAGCCATAGTGTGTTCACCCTTAAGTAGGAAAAAGCTAGTTCGAAACCACCGTTGACGCCTGACTGCATGACGCTCTCTCTCTCTCTCTCTCTCTCTCTCTCTCTCTCTCTCTCTCTCTCTCTCTCTCTCTCTCTCTCTCTGGGATTAGGCTAGCTCGCGAATTACACACAACTACACAACTTATTTTATTGCTATTTTTGTATTTGAAAATTATAATTAAAAATTCTATTTCGAATACTGTCAGTAGTAGACCGCTAAAAAGCTTTTGTAAATCCAAGCCAATAGTAAGCTGACACTGTAAGAGACACGGTTTCAGATTGCAGAGATAAGTGGTATAATATCAACTGAAACATAAGGCTGGTCGCTGGTAGGCCCACGGTAAGCCATTTGTTCAAGCCAGCTATTGAATACAATCCTAAAATGCTGGTTGTATTGACTTCTCTGCTCCTATTATTGAGTAGCACTTTTTCCTCTTCTCAGGTAAGCGTTTTGTTAGTTACAATAATTAAATTCTGATACCAATAATTCCAATACTTAACTCGTCAAAAATCGCATCCGAAATCCTCCACCTACACTGCAGCAGTCAACGAAAGTCGGCGCCATCATTCGGATAAGACTGTCCAACTACTCGAATCCACATCAGGTGCTGTCTGAGACAGGAATGCCGTGCGAGCAGAACAGAGGCCTGTGCGATCCCGTTTTCCACGTTAAATTGGGAACACAAGGTTATTCGTGAGTACTGAGCATCTATCTATCTATCTATCTATCTTTCTATCTATCTATCTATCTATCTATCTATCTATCTATCTATCTATCTATCTATCTATCTATCTATCTTTCTATCTATCTATCTATCTATCTATCTATCTATCTATCTATCTATCTATCTATCTATCTATCTATCTATCTATCTATCTATCTATCTATCTATCTATCTATCTATCTATCTATCTATCTATCTATCTATCTATCTATCTATCTATCTATCTATCTATCTATCTATCTATCTATCTATCTATCTATCTATCTATCTATCTATCTATCTATCTATCTATCTATCTATCTATCTATCTATCTATCTATCTATCTATCTATCTATCTATCTATCTATCTATCTATCTATCTATCTATCTATCTATCTATCTATCTATCTATCTATCTATCTATCTATCTATCTATCTATCTATCTATCTATCTATCTATCTATCTATCTATCTATCTATCTATCTATCTATCTATCTATCTATCTATCTATCTATCTATCTATCTATCTATCTATCTATCTATCTATCTATCTATCTATCTATCTATCTATCTATCTATCTATCTATCTATCTATCTATCTATCTATCTATCTATCTATCTATCTATCTATCTATCTATCTATTTCAGATTTGAGCAGTCAAGAAACTCGAATGTCTTCGACAACGTGGTCAGTTTAAATGGGGAATTTTTCACTACAGAGTTCCGTCTGCTTCAAGAGTTGCCCGTAAGTGTGTTGAGTTTGTTTCGACGTATTTTTAGTCATATCGTAAGCATGTTCATTTCCAATGCGCGCGCTCCAAGCACACTTTTAATGTTTCCTAACACAGGACTTGCTCCTGATTCGTGTTAAAATTGAGGACAATGACGCGTTCGACCCAGTGCCCCAGACCATCGGCGAAATCACTGAGGAGTTC
The DNA here is from genome assembly GCA_002269645.1 of Macrostomum lignano. NCBI lineage: Eukaryota > Metazoa > Platyhelminthes > Macrostomidae > Macrostomum > Macrostomum lignano. The sequence continues at coordinate 307,900 of NIVC01000011.1, read as the reverse complement.
CATCGGCTGCTGCCCTCCATCCCGACTCGATGGAACAACTCCGTAACGAAGGAGTTGTTTTTCACTCCAATCAACAAATACGTCAGGTGGGCGGCTGCATAAGTGAAGAGTCAATTATTAAAACTGAAATTGTGGCCCCGTAGTGTACCTGGACTGCTAAAATACTAGAGCAGCAACAATGGCATTGTAGGTAATCATACGCTCGTAGACCCACGTCACAATTTGCAGTTTAACGCTGACCATCGATGTCCAGTGTCTCCCAGGTCTATACGGTAGGCGCTGCAGCACCCAGTGCACTGGGGAGCCGGTTTATCCAAGCTGCCAGAGGGGCGACACGCGGTGCGAAAAATCGCTAGGTGAGACAGTTATTGCGCTGTGCGATTCAGTGATAAGCATTGTCGACAGAAAGTTTGTGTCAAAATGGAGGGCAATTAACTGCAGCTACACTTGCATTGAAACCGGAAATTTAATACCGATAAGATCAAATTTCTGCGCCTACCAGCCTTTAACTTCGGCATTTCTAAAAACTCCATAAAAATTAAAGCCATAATATACTTTGCTAATTTATTGGAATAATAATAATAAATAATAATAATTTATTACACCTGCCCTAATGGGCAGATGTGCAACCGACAGCTCAGCCGCAGCTATTGCGCGGCGCATCTGAAGGCTGCGTACGGCTGTTCAGTCCAAGGACTGGGGGTCCCTCAATTACCCCAGCTAATGCTGGCACCCATTTTACAGCTGGCTGAACTGAGGCAAAGCAGAGTTAAACGTCTTGCTCAAGGACACAATTTTTTCCGAGTGGGTCGATAATCGAACTCCCGACCTTTCAGTCGTGGGTCAGACGCTCTAACCACTAGGCTACAACCCCCTAAATTTGGAAACCCCGAGCTTGTAAAAATAGCTACACCTGAAATCTAATGTCCTCCACAATTCAGAAATTACTGGCTGCACAAATGAGAACGGCGAAGGTGTGATTGCCGGGTTTCAAGTTGGAAGCCGCCAATCGGTGAGTGAATCGTGCAATCTGATACAGAAATGAGAAGTAGCGCTTTTCGTAAGTAAATTCACGTCTAAAACAGAGGGGGTCGCTTCATAAGACCAAAATTCTACCACACAACGCCCAAAAACAGAGTTCCCTTTTAAATTTTTTACCACAGATCAACATATTTTTACCAAAATTAAAATCAAGGGACATCGTCTATATTTTTATTCCAAGTATCGATCAATTGACATCCAACAGATCTCGTTATTTGCTTTACACACTTCAGATTTTGATCATAGCAGCGGCCGGAGTTGCTGTCATAGTCATTGGACTGCTTGGACTTATCATCGTGCGTTGTCAAAGGCGTCAACAAATCATCATCAGCCGGAGAGATCCGTCCAGTATGCTAGAAGATTACGGGTGAGAATGTTCAGATATTTGTCGGTCATTAAACTCAATATTAGTAGTAGTAGTAGTAATATTAGTAGTAGTAACGTTAAAAATTATAATATTCTAATTTAAAACACTTGCCATAATGGGCGAATGTGCAACCGACAGCTCAGCCGCATCTATTGCTGCGTACGGCTGTCAAGTCCAATTGGACTGGGGGGTCGCCACACGCAGCCTCAATTACCCCAGCTAATGCTGGCACCCATTTTACAGCTGGGTGAACTGAAGCAATGCAGAGTTAAGTGTCTTACTCAAGGATACAAATTGTTCCGAGTGGGTCGAGAATCGAACTCCCGACCTTTTAGTTACCAGGCTAACAACCAGGCTATAACCCTCGTTATGCACGTTACAACTAACAAACTCTTTAACCCTGTCAAAAATTACAGAGGTCAGCAGCAGCAGCAGCAGCAGCAGCAGCAGCAGTTGCTGTCAAACCTAGCGTCAGCTCAGCAAGCGCAGCTCCTGCCGCCAACAGAGCGACAAACAGCTCGTTACAAGAATCCGGTGTACCATCAGCAGCAGCAGGCTGGCCACACGGAAGAAGAAGTTTATGAAGAAGTCGAAGAACCGAGAGACGGCAAGGAGGCGCCTCCACTGCCGCCGAAAGATGCGACTTCATTGGTGACAGCGTCGAGTGCGAAACGATGAGAGGAATTGACGCTCTTTCATGCGACTGAACAATCGAAATGATTACTGTATGACTTTCCCTTGTTGAACACTAAAACGAATTCCGGCGATACTACTTATAGTAAACTACTATAACTAGCTGCGTAGTTTTACGTGCAGTGCTGTAAAAATTAAATAAATATTTTCTAGGTAAGCACTGGGGCATAATAATTAAAATTATTGCCTTGGATACAAGAAAAGGTTAAGTTTTCAGAATAAAAAAATTAAAATAAATGTTTGACAAACAGGCATGAACTATCGATTTCATTGGTTTGGTAGATTTAAAATGCGCGCTTATTTCAGGTAGCCCTCCTTCTGAAACAGTCAGTCGAAAACAGCTGGGCCATTTTTGCTAAAGTGTTTGCTCTTCAAGACAGAGGAAAGCTAGACGGAAATAATGAGCAAAAGCTTTTTTTCGCAGCCAACAAGCATTGCTAATTAGAGCTACAAACAATGGCAACCTGTTCCTGGGTCCGCTTGTCTGTCTAGCGAGGAAGTTTGTAACAATTTAATTGGGTAACAGTGACAGAGTCTTAGCTCTCACAATGCGCTAACAGTTTCCCAAGTCTTTTTTTAAAAAGCAAGTTTTCTGCCTGCATGAGATTCTGCTAACTTGATAGAACTTCGTGCCTCCGAGAAGCGTCAACTAAAGCCAAACCAAGCCGATGGGATCTGAACTGAGATTAATTTTGTTTATTAGCACCTTGAGCGCCCAGCTGCTGTCGGTGTGGGCCCAGTGCCCAGCCCCGTTCAACATCGAGGCCGGCAAGTGCGTGTTCGTTAACACCGCTCAGAGCTTCAGCTGGTGCGAGGCCAACCGGCAGTGCGCCATGATCGGAGGCGAGCTGCTCAACTCGTACAGCTCTCTGTACCTGCTTGGAAGCATGCCGAGCATGAACTGCGACTGCCGCCTGTGGCTTGGAGTGACCGACTTGGCCGATGAGAGAGGCTCGAGCAGATCAGGCTGGCAGATAATCACCAGCAATGACATTGTTCCGCTGAATGACTCCATCTGGGTGGCATCTACTGAGCCGAATAGGGGAGTTTTAGAGAACTGCATGCTTCAGACTGCTGGGAGTGGCGCAGGCAAGCTGGGAAACAACCCGTGCTCAATTCCCCGTGGCTTCGTCTGCGAGTTCAATTCAAGTGCTGTCTCGTCGCCAATGAAGTGGACGCTAACTCCGTTCAAGCGGACCAGCTACCATGCCAGCACTGAGTACTGCTACTCTGACCTGACCAATGTTCACTCCGAGCTGGCTTGTGTCATGTCAGCTTTCAACTCTGGCAGCTGCAGACACGTGCTGTACAACAGCAAGCTGAGAGCCTGCCGCCTGCTGCTGTTCACCGACGCTCAGGTGGAGGCGGAGATCGAGACGAGCGCCGACTGGGTCAAGTTCAGCGTGTTTTGAGCAATTTTTAGAAGATGGTGTGAACTCACTTAACCAATAAGTAGTGTGCTGAGATCTAGCAAACTTTCGCGTTTTTTCTAAAGAAGCAGCCTATTTTGTTAAATTTATAATTAACGCAGTAATGGCAGAATAGAAACGAAAAAGTAAAAGCTGTGAATTAATATTATCGAAATGTACAATTCCTTTCCATGAACCACTTTGACTGGGCAATAATTAAAATCCTTAGGGTCCTACTGATTTTCCCTAGGTCGATTTTTGGTACAACGCTGGTTATTCCTCATTTAGAGTTAGACTTAAATTTCTAAATCTATTTATAAGTTTTAGAAAGCTGAAAATGAGCTCGTTGTTAATAAAACCAACTGAATGTTCAATAAAATTTGTCGACATGATATTTCGTGTTTGATGCAAAGTAATTTTCTGAACTTCAGCTTTGGTTTCTTTTGAGTTTCCCTCCAAACTTGGTGTTCTAAGCTATGACTGGCATGGCTGCTGCAGCCAAGCTGCAGTCACCAAGCGCTGTGCTTTTGACCAGGGGCGTTGCCATGTGTTTTATTGTGGGGGACGAAGCCAAGGATTCCACATGTACATTACTGAATTCCTACATGTACATTGGGAATCAGTGTTGTTACCACTCATTCTGGCGCCGCAGGCACTCAATTTGGCACAACAGGCGCTCATTTTGGCACAACAAGCACTCATTTTGGCACAACAGGCACTCATTTTGGCACAACAGGCACTTATTTTGGCACAACAGGCACTTATTTTGGCACTACAGGCACTCATTTTGGCACTACAGGCACTCATTTTGGCGCTGCAGGCACTCATGTTAGCGCCGCATTCACTCATTTTGACGCCGCAGGTACTAATTTTGGCGCCGCAGGCACTCATTTTGGCGCCGCAGGCACTCATTTTGGCGCCGCAGGCACTCATTTTGGCACAACAGGCGCTCATTTTGGCACAACAAGCACTCATTTTGGCACAACAGGCACTCATTTTGGCACAACAGGCGCTCATTTTGGCACAACAAGCACTCATTTTGGCACAACAGGCACTCATTTTGGCACAACAGGCACTTATTTTGGCACAACAGGCACTTATTTTGGCACTACAGGCACTCATTTTGGCGCTGCAGGCACTCATGTTAGCGCCGCATTCACTCATTTTGACGCCGCAGGTACTAATTTTGGCGCCGCAGGCACTCATTTTGGCGCCGCAGGCACTCATTTTGGCGCCGCAGGCACTCATTTTGACGCCGCAGGTACTAATTTTGGCGCCGCAGGCACTCATTTTGGCGCCGCAGGCACTCATTTTGGCGCCGCAGGCACTCATTTTGGCGCCGCAGGCACTCATTTTGGCGCTGCAGGCACTCATTTTGGCGCTGCAGGCACTCATTTTGGCGCCGCAGGCACTCATTTTGGCGCTGCAGGCACTCATTTTGGCGCCGCAGGCACTCATTTTGGCACAACAGGCGCTCATTTTGGCACAACAAGCACTCATTTTGGCGCCGCAGGCACTCATTTTGGCGCTGCAGGCACTCATTTTGGCACCGCAGACCTCGAACCTAGGGCCAGGAAGAGGAAGACCTCAAAGAACAGGAGCGCATTCTTCTGACCCCGAATCTCTGAATCAGTGCACTTGCTCACTTATTCACCATGACAGTTTTATGTATAAAATTTGGCTTATAAAATCTGGGGGTTACCTATGTGGGCGGCCATAGGAATCCAATTGGATTTTGGCGCCCGGAATTAAAATTTTTGATTTACACTACGGGACACAAGGTAGGGTGGCAAGACATAACATTGATGGACATGTCCCCCTGTCCCCCCGGTGGCGACGCCTCTGCTTTTGACTGTTTATTGGGGATTAATAACGATATTTAATTAAACCCCGATCTCGAAGATCTTCCAGGGATTTCGAACCCGAAACCCGAACTTACCCCGAAGTGTCGAAACTAAAATAGAAAAAGCAATGTTTGGTTGAACTCTATACTTTCGAATTTAAGTTTGGACTAGATTGAGACAGCTACTGACTTGTTCTTACAAAATCTCCCACTCGAGTATGATGATCGAATTTTGACTGTATCGGTCGGTATGAGAGGATTGGTACCTCTGGTGTTTAAATAACCAGGTAACCCACAAACAATTTAATTAGCTAATCACACGCACATTTAATGTCTATCCGATAGTCAAACAGTTTTGATAGAAATGCAACCTTTTCGATTCCAGATCTTGAACTGAGACCCCACCGAACTTCATTTCGAACAATCTTAATGGTGTTACAGTAGCTAACCGTACATAAGGATAAACTACAATGATTCCGTGCTGCAAGTTGACAACAGAACCAAAATAAACTGGATTTTACAACCCAGCTAGCTAGCAACGAAAAAATATCAAACTGCTAACGCTGCAAAAGTCAATAAGTTATTACGCTTGCCCTCTGAAATCAGTGAATTGGAAGCGTCGAACCGATTCAGAAACAGATAGCAGACTACCCGTCTATCTGATGGATTGAAGTTTTCCACAGTTTAAAACAAATTCATATTATTAATCTTCAACATGACACTAATAACTGATTCCTTTAATTTTTTCATTCAATGAAAAGAGAGAATGGTTTTCTTCAAGGTCTCATATTACGCCATAGATTGATTACCAGAACTGGTGGGCGGTGAGTCGGTCGTTATTTCGTAGTTGAGAAGCCTATTAGCTGAAATCCGATTTAGAAAATCTCTATAACTCATTGGGATAGCAACTAAGCGGTAACTCGTAAAAATTTCAGCCCAAAAGGTTACCAAAAGTCTGAGCCATCCGTTTGTAGATGCAGCTCAATCCTTCATACTTGCCTTTTGACCAATGAGAGCACGACACAGCTCACAGAGAACTACTGGTTGCTGAAACATATATAGGATTTTTTGCGGAGGAAACATGATCAGAAATTTCGGCATTGTTCGAAATTAAATCTAAGATACTATTAACCTTGAGTCTGAGAGTAATACTCACAAAAACAAACAATAATTCTGTTAAAATCATGAAATTTAATTTCGTGCTCCTTCTTCAAGGAATTATCAGCCACCAGTTGCTGCCAGCCCTGGCCCAGCTGTGCCCCGCGCCGTTCAGCCTTGAGGCGGGAAAATGCATATTCGTGAACAAGGTGAACAGAGTCAGCTGGTGCGAGGCCAACCGGCAGTGCGCCATGATCGGAGGCGAGCTGCTCAACTCGTACAGCTCTCTGCAGCTGCTCAGCAGCATGCCGAGTTTCGCCTGCAGCAGCTGCCACATCTGGTTTGGAGTGACCGACTTGGCTGATGAGAGGTCTTCGAGCCGATCGGGCTGGCTGATGGTCAAAGACAACGGCGTCATGCCGCTAGATAACTCACTGTGGGGTGCTTCAACTGAGCCAAACGGAGGCACCGGCGAAAACTGCGTAATACATTTGTCGCATGGAAAAATCGGAAACTACTTTTGTCCTCGCTCACTCGGATTTGCTTGCGAGTGGAAGCCGAGGACTTCTCAGACGCATCTGAATTTTGAACTGACTCCGTTCAAGCGGACCAGCTACCATGCCAGCACTGAGTACTGCTACTCTGACCTGACCAATGTTCATTCCGAGCTGGCTTGTGTCATGTCAGCTTTCAATTCTGGCAACTGCAGACACGTGCTGTACAACAGCAAGCTGAGAGCCTGCCGCCTGCTGCTGTTCACCGACGCTCAGGTGGAGGCGGAGATCGAGACGAGCGCCGACTGGGTCAAGTTCAGCGTGTATTGAGAATTGCGTGATGTCAGTTGATGCCGATATCATATCGAAGAAATATTACTTTAATCCTGAGAAACGATAAAAACTAAAAACGCAAACTTGTTATCTGTAATACAACCTTCGAATCCTAAGCTATATACACGGAAAAACTATTCAAAAGTATACTCGTTTTCTTCTTTTTTGCTTTTTTCTTCGAGCAATATACAAAGGTGATTTTCTATCATTCATCTATCATTGAGACCCGAGCGCCGCTTTTTGCTTTTTCTTAAGAATTACTTAAAATGACAGACCGTGATAACCAGGGTCGCATCGATGTGGAGGAAATTATACCTTTAATAGACTGTCAGTCATTAAAATACTTGCGCTGCATTCAAACGTTTACAAGTGTCTTCCATGCATTCTAAACTATATTCGTTTTATTTTATCTGCAGAATCATTGGTTCACTCAGCAAAAGTTTCAGCATACATCAGTAAACGATCCTAAGCTTTAAGAACGTCAGTTCTCAACTTTCCTTTCTCTGTTCTTGCAACGCCCACACGTCCAGGATGCTTTTCGGCTTTAGTTAACGGCCTTCAATTATTCCTTTACAATGTACTAAAACTCCTTTTAGTAAAAAGTCTATGCAGTTGGCAAGAAGGCAAGAAAATTCCCGGCGACGGACAACAATGGCGAAGTTTTTAATTGCCTTTAGATCCTTAGACTTTAAACAAGAGTTTTCTCAAACAGGCTGGTTTCCGTGTGAGCTCAATGATTTATTAATGCTTTAGCCGAAGCTGCCAGTGAAGTGGCTTTAGTAAACAATAGTGCTGTCAGCTTATGCACTGGAGTCTAGTGAGAACAATGGCAGTAGGAAGTAGTTCCTTGTAGGCAAGCTTGTTGTCCGTAGAAGTGCAGCAGAGAATGATGAGGGAAAAGAGAGTCTCCCCGGCCCAAATCTTGCAAGCGCGCACTGAGATTCAATACATATGCAGTGTACTGAAAAGTTGAAGAAGATAAAGAACCCTGCTGGGTTTGAAAATTCGCTCCACGGGACAGACATCCCTCACAATTCAAGTGGAAGGGTTGCATCTGCCGAAACCGTCCCGATCCCATAACCAGTGCTACGTCAATTCTTCCCATTCCTCTGTCTCCTGAGCTCAAACAAGCGCGCGGATGTACAGCCGCCCTGACTGACTATCGGCAGAAAGCTACATCTGATCTTTGAATGAGGTTTGATCAACCTACTAAAGATTACGGTAGAAACTCATTAGGAAAAAATGAGATCTTCGCGTAGTTCGGACTGGTCCAGAGGTTTATGACAGTGGCAAAAGGCTTGTGTGAATGAGACAAGTACAGGAATCAATTAAAATGTTTTATCAAATACCTGCGTACTTGTTAGCAAACACAAGTAAGGGGTTGTAGCCTAGTGGTTAGAGCGTCTGACTCACGACTTGAAGGTCGGGGGTTCGATTCCTGATCCCACTGGAGCAATTTGTGTCCTTGAGCAAGACACTTAACTCTGCATTGCTTCAGTTCACTCAGCTGTAAAATTAGTGCCAGCATTGGCTGGGGTAATTGAAGATGTGTGTGGCGACCCCCCCCCCCCCAGTCCTTGGACTGAACAGCCGTACGCAGCCGTACGCAGATGAGCTGCGCAATAGCTGCGGCTGAGCTGTCGGTTGCACATCTGGCCCAATTAGGTCAGGTGTAATCAATTATGATTATTATTAACAAACACAAGCAATCTGCGGCCCCTGTTTGGACGACAACAGAAAAAGAAATACTTTATTAATTAACTACATGTACGTTTTGATCTTGTACAGTCCCTATTGTTTATTTCTCAAGACAAATATGATGTTTAACGCAAAAAAAGCAAAAGCCCAAAAAGCCTAATATATCAGCATCCCTTTGAGCTTTAGAACTAAAGCCTCCCTTTAAGTTATAGCTTAACCCTAACTCTCTATTAGATGCTTGGCCAACACCAACAGCTTCCATCTCAGTATCTGGCATCTCAGCAACCCCCCTTATGAGCCACAGCATTTCAGCAATCCCCTCATGAGTCTTGACGTCTCAGCCACCCCCCCCCCATGAGCCACAGCATTTTGCTAGGTACCAGTGCAGTTCAGGAAACGAATCCATGGAACTATTGAAGACGTCGATTTAGTTAGAAAACAGGACTATACGAAATATCAGAGAACTTAGCAGAATATCAAGCCCTTAAAGGATGAAGAGTGAATAATCAATTAATAGGCCGATTTAACAAACTAATTTGTTGCATAAATTTCAATATAAGACAGATCCTTCTATTTTTAAGCGTCCCACCGGTGCCGGAGGCAAACTCTTGCAAATACTAACTGCTACATATAGATATCTTATTTGAGTTTCACAACCGGATCTGAATATTGCTCAAACACTGAAACGTAACCTAAGTTCAGATGGGAAAAATGAATCTTACAGAAATTTGCACACATTTTTCTACATTTCTGTATAAATCTGCGTGGGTGTCAACTGCTGGTATACAGACCAGGCCACGTATGGCTTGTGGAGAATACAAAAATTTATATTGGGTATACTTTTTTTCCAGGAAGTCAAGATGCTGGGATGTCAAGGCTTTTGTTGGGGGAAATTGCTGAGATGTCAAGTCTTTGGTTGGGGGAAATTGCTGAGATGTCAAGTCTTTGGTTGGGGGAAATTGCTGAGATGTCAAGTCTTTGGTTGGGGGAAATTGCTGAGATGTCAAGTCTTTGGTTGGGGGAAATTGCTGAGATGTCAAGTCTTTGGTTGGGGGAAATTGCTGAGATGTCAAGGCTTTTGTTGGGGGAAATTGCTGAGATGTCAAGGCTTTGGTTGGGGGAAATTGCTGAGATGTCAAGTCTTTGGTTGGGGGAAATTGCTGAGATGTCAAGGCTTTTGTTGGGGGAAATTGCTGAGATGTCAAGGCTTTTGTTGGGGGAAATTGCTGAGATGTCAAGGCTTTTGTTGGGGGAAATTGCTGAGATGTCAAGTCTTTGGTTGGGGGAAATTGCTGAGATGTCAAGGCTTTTGTTGGGGGAAATTGCTGAGATGTCAAGTCTTTGGTTGGGGGAAATTGCTGAGATGTCAAGTCTTTGGTTGGGGGAAATTGCTGAGATGTCAAGGCTTTTGGGGGGTATTGCTGTGATGTCAAGTCTTACGGGGGAATGCTGAGATGTCAAGGCTCACGGGGGAATGCTGTGATGTCAAGGCTTACGGGGGAATGCTGAAATGACAAGGCTCACGGGGGAATGCTGAGATGGCAAGGCTAATTGTAGGAGAGGGCCTAATTATAGGAGGAGCTACATGTAGTTTATTAAAAAAATTATTGATTCTATGCTGCCTCTTACTTGCCTCTTGCCTCTTAGATCATTCGAATCTACATGTATTAATTGAGTTATGAGTAACCTTATTTTACACATGTACAATCGTATATTTGTGTATACGAGTAGTATAAGCAAGCGCCTAAAGAAGCCTTTGTTTTTTACCTATGGGTGAGCTGAGCCAACTTTTACCTTTTAGTATTCGTAAGTCTCACAGAAAAGCTCTCTTCAATAAAGCAATCTAAGATCGTAGCTGCATCTGCGATGCAAATTCACAAAGAAAAGAAAAGAATAGCCGAAGACTTCCTCAATGTACGCTCGTAGAATAATGAGAAAGCTTTTCATTCTCATCAAACATTCTCCCAAAAAAGCAGATTCCTTAGTTAGTGCAACGACTGTTTCAGGTAGACCGCCACTGCAGTAGCATGACTCAGACACTAGGCAATTCCTCATTAATTAAGAAGTACATTGACAATACGCTCCTAGAGCCATACCATACCCATGAAAAAACTTCTTTACGCGACGTACTACTTTTACTCGTTAGTAGATGAACTCGCATAGCAGCTTATTTTGAGTCACGGTAGATAAATTCCCTAGCATAAATTCCCTAATAAACTCCCAATTTGTGAGTTCCCAGAATATTTTAGCTCCATGTTTCATTCTGAAGCCGGCCATTTAAAAATTAGATTTTGCAAACCTAATAGACTTCTATGACTATTACCCAGAAGTAGCGCTTGATGTTGCTTTAGCATTATTGACCAATAGGAAGCAGAAGCAGCAACCCAGAAATTTATGATTCATGGCGCTGCAAAAAGGTACAAAATGGAACGTGCTTGAAAATAGTTGAATCCTTTAAACACCTTCTAGGTAAAAATCGAATCAGTCACGCTCACAGCATCGACTCAATGTTGTTGAATTATCTGCTGATTTTTCAGGGCGTTCTTAACAGCCAGCTGCTGCCAGCCCTGGCCCAGCTGTGCCCCTCGCCGTTCAGCCTTGAGGCCGGAAGGTGCATATTCGTGAACAAGGTGAACAAAGTCAGCTGGTGCGAGGCCAACCGGCAGTGCGCCATGATCGGAGGCGAGCTGCTCAACTCGTACAGCTCTCTGCAGCTGCTCAGCAGCATGCCGAGTTTCAACTGCAATAACTGCCGAATTTGGTTTGGAGTGACCGACTTGGCCGACGAGAGATTCTCGAGCAAGTCTGGCTGGCAGATGATCAACGGCAACGGCATCATGCCACTAGATAACTCACTGTGGGGTTTTTCATCTGAGCCAAACAGAGACACCATTGAGAACTGCATAGTGCATTTGTCCTATGGAAAATTTGGCAATAGTCAATGCGCGGCTAAGTATGGATTCGCTTGCGAGTGGATTGCTACGTCCCCTGAGTCACAATCTGATTTCGCCTCGTGGAAGCGAACTCCGTTCATGCGTACCAGCTACCATGCCAGCACTGAGTACTGCTACTCTGACCTGCTGCAGGTTGGCAACGCAATGAACTGTGCAGCGGCTGCCATGAGATCGGGCAACTGCAGACACGTGCTGTACAACAGCAAGCTGAGAGCCTGCCGCCTGCTGCTGTTCACCGACGCTCAGGTGGAGGAGATGATCGAGACGAGCGCCGACTGGGTCAAGTTCAGCGTGTTTTGAGCAAGACGAAATCTTGCAGTACATCTCAATGTAGCAAATAACATTGCTACAATTTTAATAAGTAAATTTCAAGTGTTCGAAGACAAACAGATCCAAACATACTTTGGTCTCCTGAATTTCAACTATACAAAACTAACATAATATCGAGAATTTCTGTACGATCTAGTCTATTAAAGTATACTGAATATATGAATTTGTATATGCATATTGTAGTAGGGCATATAGCTTAAGAAGGGGTAACGCAGATTTTATTTGACGCTACTGACAGCAGATTTCGTTGCCGAAATGTCAATATAAACGTATAGAAAGCACATCATTTGATATTCGAAGCTTTTTACTTTTGTTGATTTCTGTTATGGTCGTACCTGCAGTTAAAAAAGTCATCGTATTCACGTAATTCCAACGCATCAAAAAATTGAATCACACCTTCAATTCTGCTTTATTCAAAAAGTCTTGCTTAGGACTTTACAGGGAAAAAGTAGTTATGAAACACAATACTTGAAACGCAAAAGAACACTGATATCTTGGGCCTTATTGCAAATATTATAAGTTATTTGTAGCAGCTAACAACAAATCATTCGATACCTCTTGAAAGTTCCAGTGTACGTCAGCGTCATACTCATAGCCGTACGCTTTTAGCCATCGTCAGTGAATTAGTGTTTTAGCTACTTCTCTCAAAACCTTGTAGAAGTCAGTTAGAATAGAAGCCAAGAAAATAAGGCAAGGCGCTCAAAGTCTCCGCGACGGAGAACAATGACGAGGGTTTTTCATTGTCTTGCTTTGTAGCATTGTTTCTCGGTTTAGCGCAGAGAAAAATGAGAAAAAGTTTTTTGTCACGAAGGTGGATTTTCGCATGAGCGAAATGATTTATTCATCATAAAAGGTTTTAATTGTGGTAGCTCTCTTCCGTGGATAGCAATACTTAAGAGCTAATATGCTTGTGCATTTTTTACTTCTCAACTTTGGGCATAAAAAAGTGTACTGTGTACTAATTGGCTATTGGCTAAGCACAGTGATGCTTAGCCGACTGCAGAGACCGATTGCTAAGTGCGTGGGCTGCAAAAATGCAGTACAGAGTAGAGAGGGAATCGGGCTAAGTCAAGTCACATGACAAAGCTCTGTCGTCTCACAGTCCCTTACTGTACAGCTGGCCTTGTGTGCTTATATTGAAATCACGTGCCCGGGGATCCCCTTGCCTTCTTAAAGCCAAGCATTGACGTCAGTTGCTAAAAATAGATACCGTGTCACGCGAGATCTTTCCTGCTCTGGCGCAATAGAGTTCACCAGGCTATAAGTGCCATTCCTCTAAGTTCCTAGCGAGTGCATGAATTTTCAAATCTAAAAATGTCTGGATCAAGTGATCATCTTCAACCCAGACTCCCAGAGGATAACACTGCCCTCCCAAACCACCCACTGAGCCCGGCAGGATCTGCTGACTATTAGTCTGAAATCGCAAATCCGCCTGAAGTGCTGTGTTCGCTCCTCTTTTATATTTCGTTCCGACGGGATCCTCACCGCAGCGGATACTGACGGACCCGAAGTACGCTCGTAACTGATGGCAGCAACTACGTACGCTTACTAAGAGAAGGCTTCCGATCGAAGAGATGAAGCACAAATTAGGTGCAAATACGTTCGTACTTCACGGACGAAGACTAAACCCCCCAAACCCTAAATAGTTCAGTAGTAAGATGATGAGGATGAAGTACACGGCTAGATTTTGCTCACAAAATAAAGAGCTCATTAACGATTCGAGTAATGCTTTTTTATGAAGGAACCTCCTCATTTTATGGAGGTTCACTGAAGAGTTTAAGAGTGGTGATCAGCCCCTCGAAAACTCCCACTTCTAGACACTGGAGAACAACTGTGCCTGGGCATATCAAATAACTCTTACTGCAGCGGATCCTTGAGTATAGCTTTTAGAACCCTTGGTTTGACTTAGGTGACTCGTTACTTCCGGGAATCCTTGACTTTTATCTGTGGGTCCGACCAAAACAAGAGCGAATCAGAAGTCTTGACGGTCCTCGAGCTCGGAATTAACGATAGAACGTGCGCCCTAATAAACAAGTGAATTTTCTGAGTTCTGCAATAGGTCCTCCGGAAGGGCATCTTCGTTATGTCCGAAACGTAACGGATAACTCAAATTAATCAGCAAATCATCTAGGATAAATATCCTAGGAAACAAGGAGGCCTTTCGCAGATTTATCGACCATAAACCGCTCTCGTTAACTCAATTAATCAACTTACTAAACGCTAGCAACAAAGAACTAAATCCTGTAAACGCTTACCAATTGGACAAGTATCGTCCCTCAGAGATTGGTCTCCTTTCTTCTTCCCCAGAGTCTTCTTTAAGACCGCTCTAAGTCAGAATTTTCTACTCGGATTTTCACTTATATTTATAGCAAAATTTTGGGGATAGCCGGTTTGGATCGGATATTTACTGGTCATACATGTTTGATTAAGCGGTCATGCATGTTTGAGCATTACCTTATATGGAATTGAGCAAATACAGCTGCTAAAATTCTGTTCCTCGATCAAACAAACATTGGTCCTACGTGGTATTCTGAGTAACTATTTGCACGTGACTCTAGGTTGCAGATTAAAATATACTTTCCTAGAGTATTACTTTAAGTAGCTCATTACGGCATGGTTTTAATAATTCTCTACATTAAGTTAAAGATAATTTCTACCTCTCTACCCGAAGCCTACAGAAAATACCGCTTAATTTCTACTGGTTAGTAGACACAAACTGGTTATTGTGTCTACTTCATGGTTGTAAAGAACTCTATTAGACTCAAAGATCTGTGATAACTGTTGGACGACTAACAGTTCCTAACACAGCTCTGTAACAAAACGCTTCGCAAACTGTGCTACGCAGCCAAAAAGACGTTTCTAGTCAATAGTTACTCCATCCAGTACTAAATCCGGCTCTTTAGCAGTCATAATCCAAATCTGCTTATTCTGTTAACAAAATTATCTCATTCTTGTGCTGTTTGTCAGGTCAAAATTTGACAGATCGAGTTTGTCACTTTAGTTACTAAGCAGCCAACTAACTAATACTCGAAAATTTCGTGGGCAACACTCAGCCGGCTGTTCAACTCTTTTCTTCGCTTTTTTTCATTCTCAATGCATTTTTACGATCGGCTTATCCCGGAAAGATTCCAAGTCTATAGAGAGGTTTTCCAATAAATTAGAAAGTGCATTCTTCCGTGATCCCAGCGACTTACTTGTCGCTGAAGTTGTCTTCAGAAATGCTTGAATAGACAGGGGCCCAGCAGATGGAAAATTTTCCCTGGGAGAGTTCAAGTCCCTGTTATCTGGTAGCCCAAAGCGAGATACTATATTCACTCTTACTAGAATAACAGCACAAAACTCATGCAAAAACATAGCTCCTAGAAAAACCTGCTCGGGTCTTGATGCAAGAGTCGCATGACATTCTTGGTGTTTCGACCAATGAGAGAGCAAGTAGTAAGTCATTTCTAAATTCAGACTTGAAAATTTACGTCAGAAATGTGAAATGCAGGATGCAAATAAGAAAGAGTGTATCTTCCACCAGGTCTTGGCCCCCAGTTACACCCAAGTGGCCCACCTGCATGAGCTGGCGGCCATGCCCATGATGGCCAATAAGATCCGCGCCCTGGGCGTAGGCTGGCTCCCTAGAGCTGCCCGCAATCGCCCTCCAGTGCTGAAACTCCTGTGGGACAGCCTGAAAAGGCGACAAGTCAATGGACAACCAACAACCCACAACCCGCCCTAGGCTAGCTAAGTTAACGACCCCAAAATTTCAGCGTTAGCACAACCAGCGACTTATTGCCTCCTCTCTCGCTATCATTATAAAAGTTCTTTCTTCCTCTGCTTCTTCGACTCCCTCTCCCCTTGTTCTTCCCATCAGCCGTCTGTTAGCGCACTATTCAAACAAATTGCTAGACTAAACAAAACTATACGAGCGTACTAACGAATACACTAACGAATAGCGAGTGCTGGATAAGGCAGGGGTGCCCAGGACCCAGCAGTTTTTCATGCAGTACAGGCAGTATTTAAAAATGCAGTGCAGTGTGTTTTTCACTTGTGATTGGCTTCCGTCTTGATGATTCGCTGTTAAAAATATATCTTCTGTTACAATCCAATTTTTATACACTTGCTTTTTTACATCTGCTTTTTTATCTCTATTTTTACTTCCGAGATTTCGTTTATGCAACACAAATGCTGCTTTTATTTATGCTTTTACCTCACCAATGTTTTTATTTCTATACCTAATTAGGCTGTCTGTGAAATGTAAATGCCCCTATTTCAACTGTCTGTAAGTAGTCTAGTGTAATCGATTCAGGAAATCGTTTCCCAAAACATAAAAAGAGCTTTTTAAAATTACCACTACAAGACTTCTCTAACTGGCCTAACTACCTGATTAGCAGACACTGATATCCTGGCATTTCTTGGTTTGTCGAAATTACACATTCGGCGTATTCACAAAGTTTTGCTTCGGACTTCAGAACAAAAAAATATTTTACAATGTCGTATAGCGGTTTATTTAAATAGTTCGCGTTCAGACGGCTAATTATACTCGTATATTTATTTTTACTTCACGATTCGAAACCTTGACAATCTATATAATTAAACTTGGCATTAACTAAGGAATAACAAAGACTATTACTAATAGAAATACATGCACCAATCAGGAGGCGGTGCAAAACGACGGGAAAAACAGGAGAGAGAAGAGAAGTACACAATTAAATTCTACCCGCGGTTTAAATACCATACAAATTCTTGGAACCATACAGTAAAACAAAGGTAATAATCAAGGTAATAATCAAAATTTAATACAAATAAAAAATAGATAATAACAAATACACTATATCTCTACCTATAAAAGTCAAAACTTATAAATATAAATAAATCTACATCGTTACAGTCGAAAGTAAAAAGCGAAAAATTTACTGCCATATTCTTGGAGCAACCACCCAATCATTCGTTTAGCTCACAAAAGTTTTAGTATCGTCAGCTGCATTCTCATTCCTTTTAATTCGACATTATAAATCGAAACGTTAAATTCTTGCTTCTGCTACTTCTCTCAAAACCTTGTAGAAGTCAGCTAGAAGCCAAAAAAACAAGGCGCAGAGAACCATAGGCGTAGGAGGGGGGGCAGTGGGGCCATAAAGTGGGGGGGGGCAGTAATGGTATCTGGCCCCTCCACATTTTAAATGCAAAATGTAGTCTTTTCACTTAGTTTTTACTCTTTTTTTGGGTTTTGGCTACTTCGCATGAACTTTAAAAATGTCATTGACATCATAAGCGACATGTCTTCCAAAAAACCCTCCCCCAGGGATTAGGGAATTTTTTGGGGTAATTGGATTCCCTAGTCCTTTGCTAAAAGATGGCCCCTGCCCCCCCCACTTTTTGAAACGTTCCTACGCCTATGAAACAATGGAGAATAAATGGAGAACAATGACGAAGGATTTTCATTGTCTTGCTTGCAGCATTGTCTCACCGTCACGGTTTAGCGAGCAGCGCAGAAAAAAAAAAATTTTTTTTCAAAAGTGGATTTTTGCGTGAGTGAAATGACTTTTTCGTCATGAAAAGTTTCTATGTGGTAGCGATCTCTCTAGCCCGTACTATGAACAGCAGTACCACAGTCTAATATGATTGTGCATCTTATCCTTCTAAGCTTTGGCCATAATAAAGTCTTCTAATTGGCTCAGCACTATGCTGACAAAGGGCCGACTGCTTGCGCACGTGGTCCGCAAAAATTCAGTAAAGAGTAGGGAAGCAAGCGGAAAGCAAAAGAGGAGGATAAAACCTTGATCGTGCGCCAAACAGTAAGTTGAAAAAGATGAAGTACACAACAACATTTTGCTCAAAAGAAGAGTTTGCACACGATTTTCGAGTGGTGCACTTTTTATGGAGGTGCAGATTAAATGCGGCGACGACGTAAAAAAATGCACTGGACAAGCAGCATTGCCAAAAGTCCATTTCAGTCCATCTCAGCCAGAAGCCAACAGAAAATACTATACTTACCTTCTACTCGTTTGTAGGCAAACTCACATGGCATGGTTGCCATGAACTCTCCTAAACTTTGAGATCCATGATAACTCTTGACTAACTGAGTTCCAAACACTTCAGCTCAATAGAAAAACGCTTCCAAAACTCATGCCATTTGTCAGATCGAAAAGCTGGCAGATCAAGTTCGTATCTCAGTTACTAAGCAGCCAACTAACTAATGCTCGAAAACTTATTTGGGACGACTGCGGATTGCTGAGCCAGCAGTTCAACTTTTTTCCTCGCTTTTTTTCATACGCAATGCATTTTTACGATCGGCTTATCCCGGAAAGATTCCAAGTCTATAGAGAGGTTTTCCAATAAATTAGAAAGCGCATTCTTCCGTGATCCCAACAACTTACTTGTCGCTAAAATCGTCTTCAGAAATGCTTGAATAGTCAGGAGCCCAACAGACGGAAAATTTCCCCTGGGAGAGTTCAAGTCCCTGTCAGCTGGTTACTCCCAGCAGCCCAAAGCAGGATGCTATATTTTCTACAAAAGTGACTCAGTTTCAAATTTTGATGGGATTTTTCTCTAACCTTGGTTGGTGCCCATGCTGAATTTAACTGCATGAATGAAGTCTTCATGCCTATAGCTGGAGTTAAAGCTCATAACTCATGCAAAAATAGCGATAGACAAACCATGCAGGAGTGTATACCATTCCCAGTGTTTTCGACCAATGAGGGAGAAAGCCGTAAGTCATTACTAAATTCAGACTTTAAATTTTCGTCAAAAATGTGAAATGCAGGATGCAAATAAGAAAGAGCGCATCTGACCAGGTCTTGGCAAAACCTGAAAATTTTACAACCATATTGACTGTATTACACTTTTGAAAATTTTAGCAGATATGAATTACGGCTCGTATAAGTTTGTTTTTCTGAGCACATTTACCAACCAGCTGCTGTCAGCCCTGGCCCAGCTGTGCCCCTCGCCGTTCAGCCTTGAGGCCGGGAAGTGCATATTCGTGAACAAGGTGAACAGCATCAATTGGTGCGAGGCCAACCGGCAGTGCGCCATGATCGGAGGCGAGCTGCTCAACTCGTACAGCTCTCTGCAGCTGCTCAGCAGCATGCCGAGTTTCGCCAGCTGTAGCTGCCGAATTTGGTTTGGAGTGACCGACTTGGCTGACGAGAGGTCTTCGAGCAAATCGGGCTGGCAGTTGGTCAACGGCAACGGCGAAATGCCGCTAAACAACTCACTGTGGGGTGTTTCACATGAGCCAAACGGAGGCACGGAGGAAAACTGCCTAATACATTGGTCGTATGGAAAAATCGGAAATCACTTTTGCTCTCGTTCACTTGGATACGCTTGCGAGTGGACTCCGAGTGCCGCTCAGCCATTGCCAAAGTCTGCCTCGTGGAAGCGAACTCCGTTCAAGCGGACCAGCTACCATGCCAGCTCTGAGTACTGCTACTCTGACCTGCTGCAGGTTGATAACGCAATGAACTGTGCAGCGGCTGCCATGAGATCGGGCAGCTGCAGACACGTGCTGTACAACAGCAAGCTGAGAGCCTGCCGCCTGCTGCTGTTCACCGACGCTCAGGTGGAGGAGGAGATCGAGACGAGCGTCGACTGGGTCAAGTTCAGCGTGTACTGAGCTTTTCGAGACGCCACTGTTTTATCGGAAAGGAAATTTCGGCAAAGATCAATGCGCAGATGAGAAAGGAATTGCTTGCTAGTGAAATGCTACGCCCCCTGAGTTACAATCTGATTTTGCTTCTTCTAAGCGGACTTAGCGTTTTTGAGACGGAGTTTTTTATGCAAAGTGAATTGTGAACAGATTCTGTGGTAAAATTTTAAACTATCTATTCGAGCAAAAAAACGTTACTTTTTTCTGTATCTTCTGACGTATTCAGCAGCCTTAAAGGTGTGCGCTTTAAAAGGCTTATATCATTTTTCCTAATTATCGTTATAAAGCGTCTCTCCAATTGGTATATTGTCTCGAAATTTCAATATTTATATATTTTTTCGAACTTATGAACTCTGTATTTTTCTATGTTTATGCACCGATTCGAGATATACGCTCGTACGCAATTGACAATTTTAATCAATGCAAGAGCTATTCACAATTAATTTCTATCTGTCGCTTTTCTAGCTTGAAATCTTCTTACTTCGTTGCGTAGTAACGAGCTATAGTTTCCTGAGCGATTTTTCCTTTATAGGATAGGAGTGCGAGTAAACTTTCGGACGGTCATCCCTTGCTAGCTTATTACGGGTTCTTTTAATATTACTATTACTACTACTAATACTTTTATTATTACTATTGCTTCTATTACTATTTCTGTTATGACGTGTGCACTTGGAATATCCTAGAATAGAATAGAGTAATTTGTTCGAGAAATTTGTCCTCTTATTTTGCTTTATTTACTTTACGAGCTTTACCACTAGCGCTTATGGTTATATCTCCTCTGGAATTGAGGCATATATATACTTTATTGCTCTATAAATGAGCACAGCTATTTATTACTTTTCTTATGCTATTAACACTGCAAAAATACGCTTCTACTTGGCTGAATCTATGATTTTTCGAATAAAATTCTAGCATGCTAATTTACGCTTGAGACTCATGACTTCGTCATTTGTATTAATAGCTCGTAATTCTGACTACCGACGCTCCATAGATTAAATAGTCACATTTGCTCTATGAACCATTGGATTATGTATGCAACGTGACTGAAATGAAATCTGTAGCAACTGTATACAGTGTTGAATCTTCAAAATTGCTTTTACATGTCTCGTGTTGATTTCTTGAATTTTAATTAATAGCTCATAACTCGTTTTAGCAAGGATGCTGAGTCTCATTGTGGAACGGTATAGCTCTCTGGTGGGCTTTGACTGGTCAGCTTTATCAATGAGCGTCACGCGATAACAAAACACAAAAATCAAACAAAATAGGCTGTCAAATGGGGTCTACGCTCGTATGAGAATTTCCCGCAGGAATTTTTCCCGCCGAGCTTTCCCCGCACGAGCTTTCCCCGCACGAGCTTTCCCCGCACGAGATTTTCCCGCAGCGAGTTTTTCCCGCCACGAAAATTTGCCGCAGGAGCTTTCCCTGCACGAGATTCTCCCGCAGCGAGTTTTTACCGCAGCGAGAGTTTCCCGCAGGAAATTTCCCCGTCGAGATTTTCCTGCCGAGCTTTTACCGCCGAGATTTTCCCGCACGAATTTTCCCCGCACAGACTTTTTCCAGCAGAAAGATTTTCCCGCAAGAAATTTCTCGTGATTGCCTGTTTACCTTAAGAAAGAAATTATAAAAAGGAAAGCTATTAGCAGAGACGCAATTTTCTTTGATAAATTCGACACAGCCAGCCAGCCAGGCAGACAGACAGACAGACAGACAGACAGACAGGCAGACAGACAGACAGACAGGCAGACAGACAGACAGACAGACAGACAGACAGACAGACAGACAGGCAGACAGACAGACACACAGGCAGACAGACAGACAGACAGACAGACAGACAGACAGACAGACAGACAGACAGACAGGCAGACAGGCAGACAGACAGACAGACAGACAGACAGACAGACAGACAGACAGACAGACAGACAGACACACAGGCAGACAGACAGACAGACAGACAGACAGACAGACAGACAGACAGACAGACAGACAGACAGACAGACAGACAGACAGACAGACACACACACAGACAGACAGACAGACAGACAGACAGACAGACAGACAGACAGACAGACAGACAGACAGACAGACAGACAGACAGACAGACAGACAGACAGACAGACAGACAGGTAGGAAGGTAGGAAGGTAAACAGGCAATCACGAGAAATTTCTTGCGGGAAAATCTTTCTGCTGGAAAAAGTCTGTGCGGGGAAAATTCGTGCGGGAAAATCTCGACGGTAAAAGCTCGGCAGGAAAATCTCGACGGGGAGATTCGTCAGAGAGGTGGTTTTAATAACAATCCGAACGTTCAGCAGTTTAGGTACGCTTATCGGGCGATGTTGGCGCACAGGACTGGATCTGTCGGGCTCTGGTCCCTCTCGACATAGATTTCACCTCCGCCTGGACTCTCCACCTCTGCTTCTGCCAGAGTACACGATGAAATCGAGGATCCACGGCAATTGGCACTCTGCCTTATTAGCGAGAAAGGACATCAGTTGAAATTCTAAGCTGCATATGCTTTTTAATTTTATTTTTTGTATACATTCCCCTCTGGTAAACTTAACTTAGGCTTTCTGTGAAATGTAAATTCCCCTCTTTTAGACTGTCTGTAAGTGATCTAGTGCAAACGCTTTGTTTCCCAAAGCATAAAAAGAGCTTTTTAAAAAATAAACATTGCAAGCCTTCTTTTACAGGCCTAACTACCTGATTAGCTGACACTGCTATTAAATTGGATTGGCATTCTTTGGTAGTGTCGTAGTTAAAAAAGTCTTGTCCCACATTTACAAATTCTTGTCTCGGACTTCATTTAGAAAAAAAATATTTTACAATGACGAACGTAAAAAGCGAAAAATTTACTGCCTTATTCTTGCAGCAACCACCCAATCATTCGTTTAGCTCCCAAAGAGTTTTAGTATCGTCAGCTGCATTCTTATTCCTTCTACAGCCTAAACGCCAGTATGATTTTCGCTTTTAGCCATCGTCAGTGAATTAGTGTTTTAGCTACTTCTCTCAAAACCTTGTAGAAGTCAGTTAGAAGCCAAGAAAACAAGGCAAGGCGCTCAAAGTCTCCGCGACGGAGAACAATGACGATGGTTTTTCATTGTCTTGCTTGGAGCATTGTTTCACGGTTTAGTGCAGCAAAAAATAAGAAAAAGTGCGTGGATATTTGCGTGGGCGAAAAGACTTCGTCATGGTAAGGTAGCTCTCTACTGTGATCAGCAGCTCCAGTCTAATATGCTCGTGCATTTTTTCCTTCTCAGCTTTGGCCATAAGAAAGTGTACAAATTGGCTCAGCATGGTGATGACAGAGGGCTAGGTGCGTGGGCCCTAAAAATTCAGTAAAAAGTAGGGAAGGAAGCGGGCTCGGTTGAGAGGAATCAAGAAGGAAAAGGAAATCAAAAGAGGGGGATAAATCTTTTGTCATGCGCCAAGCAGCAGTAAGATGACAAAGATAAAGTACAGGACTAGATTTTGCTCACAAAATAAAGAGTTCGCTCGCGATCCGATCTATTCGATTAATTACAGCGACGCCGTAACAAATACACTGGAGAAGCGGCATTGCCTGCAGGTGAAAATATGACGTCCCTGTGGTTGTCACGCACTCTACTGGACTCTGAGATCCATGAATGGCTGTTTCTAGTCAATAGTTACTCCATCCAGTACTAAGCTCGTACATACGGCTCTATAGGAGAGTTATAAGTCTAATCTGCTTATTCTGTTAACAAAATTCTATCATGCTTGTGTTATTTGTCTGGTCGAACAACAGTTCACGGATCAAGTTTCTCTCTGTTACTAATTATAAGCAGCCAACTAGCGAATGTTCGAATGTCGCTATTGCTCGGGCAATTGCTGCTTGCTGAGCCAGCATTCAACTCTTTTCTTCGCTTTTTTTAAATTCGCAATGCATTTTTACGATCGGCTTATGCCGGGAATATTCCAACTCTATAGAGAAGTTTTCCAAAAGGCGCATTCTACCGTGATACCAGCGACTTACTTGTCGCTGAAGTCGTCTTCAGCAATGCTTGAATAGTCAGGAGCTCAGCAGATGGAAAATTTTCTCTGGGAGAGTTCAAGTCCCTGACAGCTGGTTGGTCCTAGCAGCCCAAAGCCCGGTGCTTCAACTGAGCTAAATGGAGGCACCGGTGAAAACTGCATAATACATTTGTCGCATGGAAAAATCGGAAACTACTTCTGTCCTCGCTCACTCGGATTTGCTTGCGAGTCGAAGCCGAGGACTTCTCAGACGCATCTGAATTTTGAACTGACTCCGTTCAAGCGGACCAGCTACCATGCCAGCACTGAGTACTGCTACTCTGACCTGACCAATGTTCACTCCGAGCTGGCTTGTGTCATGTCAGCTTTCAATTCCGGCAACTGCAGACACGTGCTGTACAACAGCAAGCTGAGAGCCTGCCGCCTGCTGCTGTTCACCGACGCTCAGGTGGAGGCGGAGATCGAGACGAGCGCCGACTGGGTCAAGTTCAGCGTGTATTGAGATTTTTGATATGTTTTTTATTACAAAGTGAATTGTGAACAGATTCTGTGGTAAACATTTTAAACCACGTATTCGAGTAAAATTTAAATTGTCTGTTTCTTCTTACCTACTCAGTGTCCTCATCATTAAATTTCAAGACACGGTTATTCTCTCTCTAAGCGTCTCTCTAATTGGTGTATTGTCGCGAAAGTTTGATAGTGAATTTTTTTTTTACTTTCTGTATTCTGTTACTTTTCTGTATCTCTTTCTGTACCGATTTGAGCAATGCGCAATCACAAATTTTATTCAATGCCAGATCTGATCATCACTAATTTGTTCTTCGTAGAAGTACTCGTAAAATTTCGAACGCTCATCGATCGATCGCCAGCTTTTTTCTGTTAATACTTGAGCGCTCGGAATTTCGTTCAAGGTGTGTTTTGCTCGAGGGATTTTTGTCCTCTTATTTTGGTTTGCTACCTTCGCGAACTTTGGCTGTCACAAGCGCATATGATTGTCTCCTCTGGACTTGAGGCATATATATACCTTCAAGTAATGTTCTATAACTGAGCCCAGCTATTTATGACTTTTCCTATGCTATTTACTCTGAAACAATACACTTCTAATTAGTTGAATCTATTTTCCATCGGAACATAAAACTCTGTGACTATCCGTGCTCCATAGATTGAAATTGGAGAGTCTGGAAAGACACATTTGCTCTATCTAATGTGTCTGATTATGCAGATGCAACATTGAATGAATGAACTTTTCGGTTCTGCTTGCGGGTGGACTTTGCCTGCCAGATGATGGAGTTGCTGACAATGAAAAACATAGTTTGGATGAAAATAATATTTTCGAAATAGACCATTTTAATAACAGCTGTTTTCGACATACATGATTATCAAAATCCCAACACAGGGAAATAAAACACTTGAAAATTACCAACTTTTATCAATTTTTATAGCATTTGACGTCATTTTCCCTGCATTTAGTTTATTATTCTAGTTCTTTTTGCTTTTGTGTTGATTAGATTCCAACTTCTCCTTTTTCGAGCAGTATCGAAATCTAGCTTATCTTATGCTTCGCTCTTCTGATTTTGCTCTGCTTTTGTGGGCTAGCGAAAAAGCGTTTAACTCGTTTTATTATTTTTAGATATCTATCATCTAAGTACACGTAGCTTTCTTAACTGACTTGGCAAAATTGTCTTTACTAAAGCAGACGAGTCTGGAAACTCCCGAAAGCAAGAGAAAGAAAGCCCCTGGTTCACGATGGAGAAAAACGCTTTGTCTTGCTTTCAACATTTGACTTTGAAGATTTGTTATGATGCTACTTTCGAAATTTGTGGAAGTATCGGGTACGCAAAAAGTATCCGGACACTTGCATGTGTTGCAGAGAAGGACAGATAAATATGCACGTGTTGTACCCAAAATCAATGAATTTTCACATCGCAATTTAATGCAACAAATTGTCGTAGCTCGTTTTTCAGCAAAGTGGCCAATGCAACAGGTCGGTCTATTTTCACCTGGAAAGGTGATAATGGCTTAATTAAAGGTAGATGACGTAAATCGCGAAATTTCAAGCTCGTGTTCGATTTAACAACGTAAAAACGATTTTTTTCTAAAATGCGAACAAGAGAAACGTAACGCGGGCATTGAGCAACAAAAGTGAAACTTAATTTAAAGAAGCGGTCGCTTTTTCTAACAGAGTTCAAGATCGTCAGACTTCCTCGAATCAATCACCTGGCCCACTTGCTGAAATGTGCTGCTCAAATGGTTCCAACAAGCGGCTCTGCATGCCAGACTCGATTTAATCCACGATTGGAGAACCTCCTTGGGCAATCACCTTCTCAAGACGACCACGAAACGCTTTGCAGCATCTCACCAGATATTCCGGAGTCAGCTCTGATTCCCAAGCCTCATGAATGGCAGATCTCAGCGAGTCCAGGGACGTGTGGAAGCTTCTGCAGGCCCGCTTGTCAACCTGGTTCCAGATCGAAAAATCCAGGGGATTTAGATCCGGTGAGTAGGCTGGCCAGTCCTCCTTCAGCCAGACGCGCTTGCGCCCGAAGTGAGCGCTGAGCCAGGCCTGCACGTCATTGCGAGTGTGTGCTGGAGCAGAGTCCTGCTGGAAGCGAAAGTTCCAGCCATCTGCAAAACTGCCATCCGGCCGCACCCTGTCAGGATAGTTACTGCGAATCCAGTGCAGCACTTTCTGGAGCACATCAAGGTACCCGTCTCCATTCAGTCGGTACCCCTTGTCAAAAAATATTGGCTGCATTTTCTTGCCATCAGAAGCGACGAGGCCGAAGACCATGATGGTTGCCGGGTGCTTAATCTGTGGCGAGTTGAAGGCGTCCCGCTCCTCACTGCTCCTGGCCAGCACGCGCGAAGAGCTGCGATTCCGGTAGGGTGTCTGCGTGAAGTTCTTTTCATCCGTGAAGAAGATGACTTCAACTCCGGGAGAGGCCTTGAGGTCATTCAGGAGCCTCCGTGACCGTTGAACCCGAAGCCCCAGCTGATCCGCGTTCAGCATGGGGATCTCCCTCTGCACGAAGCTCCTGACGCCCATCTCCCGAAATGCATTGCGGACATTGCTCTCATGCACTCCTTCCTCTCGGGCAATTTGCCTCATCGTCTTCGTTGGGTCTTCTGCCCGCTTGGCTTCGAGGTTGGCCATGAAGTCTGGTGTCCGGACTGTCCGCGGCCGTCCCGATTTCTCCTTCGGTTCCAGGCTGTCGCCAGAATCCAGCAGCTTCTTCCAATCACCGACGGTGCTCTTCCCTACTGAGTACTTCTCAGCACACATTCGCACGCTCATTCCAGAAGTCAAGTCGGTAGCGACACGCTTCTTGAGATCCAAGGAATAGCTTGCCATTTTGTGACAACTTGGGATGGCAAATCCGCGGATTGAAAACGAAGCTTTCGAAATAAAAGGATGAACAGCATGAGTCCATTTTGCATATCAGGGTTAAAATTCCAGGCAGAAGTTGGGCCATAGACATATTATACAAATGATGCTTTAAATTCCCGGAGTATGTCAAACTCTCGGAAAGCAAAGCCAACAAGATTTTGTCCGGATACCTTTTGCGCACACGGTACCGGTAGCATCAGTAGCACATTAAAAACTTTAAACATCATAACTTATACAATTTTATTCGGGTTCTTTCAACATTTTAATTGTATATATTTAGTACCGTTGTAATATTGAAGTCGAATCAGATTCTTCTCCAAGCGGAGAAATTCGTTGAAATGTATTTTAAAGCAAATAAAACAAGATTTTACGATCCATTTAAATCGTAAATAGCATTTCTTTGATCTCCGAATTGCGACCGACAAAGCCCAAGATAAAGCGCACAGAAATGCTAAGCTATTTGCTTTCCTATAGATTATGGGGTAGGACTGAACTAAAAAATTGCAGTTAAAACATAAAATGTTTGTCAACAGACTTGAAGCGAATCTTTCCGAAAAAACAGTCGTCATGCAGTCTTCACAGCTAGTTTTCATTTTTTCCTTTTTCAACAATAAAATTCTCTGGTTAGCATTCTCTGGCTAGCATTCTCTGACTAGCATTCTCTGACTAGCATTCTCTGGCTAGCATTCTCTGACTAGCATTCTCTGACTAGCATTCTCTGGCTAGCATTCTCTGACTAGCATTCTCTGACTAGCATTCTCTGGCTAGCATTCTCTGACTAGCATTCTCTGACTAGCATTCTCTGACTAGCATTCTCTGACTAGCATTCTCTGGCTAGCATTCTCTGACTAGCATTCTCTGACTAGCATTCTCTGGCTAGCATTCTCTGACTAGCATTCTCTGATTAGCATTCTCTGGCTAGCATTCTCTGGCTAGCATTCTCTGATTAGCATTCTCTGGCTAGCATTCTCTGGCTAGCATTCTCTGACTAGCATTCTCTGATTAGCATTCTCTGGCTAGCATTCTCTGGCTAGCATTCTCTGGCTAGCATTCTCTGACTAGCATTCTCTGACTAGCATTCTCTGACTAGCATTCTCTGACTAGCATTCTCTGGCTAGCATTCTCTGACTAGCATTCTCTGGCTAGCATTCTCTGGCTAGCACTCTCTGTTCGACCAGATCTAAGTTTACAAAAAAGCGATACGAGCTATGCAAGTAGCTACTATATTAGCGGCACAAATTCAGATGTCAGTCAAACCAAATCAGACCACACCGCTAACTTCGAGTTAAACACATCACAGTCACTACAGGCGAGATAGTTATTCGAGTTTGACAGCTCGACATGGGGAGGGGGGTTTCACGAAATCGAAATTTTTCACTACGTCGATGGCACCTTCCTTTACAAGCTCGAAATTTCTTTAGTAGCTTAATTTAAGTTTTCGACATTTCAAATTTTTACCTAGTGAAATAATTTGCTTTTCGATGTTGTGAAAGCTTGTGAAAGCTTGTGAAGGCTTATGAAAGCTTGTGAAAGCTTGTGAAAGCTTGTGAAGGCATATGAAAGCTTGTGAAAGCTTGTGAAGGCTTATGAAAGCTTGTGAAAGCTTGTGAAGGCTTGTGAAAGCCTGTGAAAGCTTGTGAAAGCTTGTGAAAGCTTGTGAAAGCATCCCCTCGACATTCGATCATCTCGCGCCATTGGCCTCGCACCAGGCCAGGTAGAACTTCCCTCTTTTTCCTTTGCTTTTTGTTGAAATTATAACATTTTATGCCAAACGTGAAAAGTCTGAAAGTAAGCTTTATAATTATACTTGTAACAAATGTTGGTAAGACTAGGGGCGTCATAATACACAATAGAGGGGCGCCATAATACACAATAGAGGGGCGCCATAATACACAATAGAGGGGCGTCATAATACACGATAGAGGGGCGCCATGATACACAATAGAGGGGCGCCATAATACGCAACAGAGGGGCGCCATTCTGAGCAAATCGAGGGCGTGAGAACCTCTATTGGCTTTATTCAGGGGCGTCATCACCGCCAGCCTCAATGGGTCGGGGGGTGGGCGGCAGTCCCCCGCCCCCGCCGCCTAAATCCCGCCCCTGTGCAGCGTTGCTAAGATTTCAAATCCTAGCAGGTCTAATGAGAGTAGAGTTAAGACAATACCATCAAAAACCTTTTATAACAAAGCTCATACACACGTATAAAAAGCCGACTGCGAATTAAAGATCTGGCTACAGCCTGTGATTATTATGCGTGGGCTTGTCATGGAGTCCAAGCCCCTCATGGTGTTCCTTCTCGCCTTTCTGGACAGCCAGCAGCAGCCAGCCCTGGCCCAGCTGTGCCCCTCGCCATTCAGCCTTGAAGCCGGAAAATGCATATTCGTGAACAAGGTGAGGAGCTTCAGCTGGTGCGAGGCCAACCGGCAGTGCGCCATGATCGGAGGCGAGCTGCTCAACTCGTACAGCTCTCTGCAGCTGCTCAGCAGCATGCCCAGTTTCGCCTGCAGCAGCTGCCACATCTGGTTTGGAGTGACCGACTTGGCTGACGAGAGATCTTCGAGCCGATCGGGCTGGCAGTTGGTCAACGGCAACGGCGTCATGCCGCTGAATGACTCACTAGGGGTGCTTCAACTTAGCCAAACGGAGGAACCGGAGAAAACTGCGTACTGCATTTATCCTATGGAAAAATGGGAAATTTCTATTGTTCTCGCTCACTCGGATTCGCTTGCGAGTGGACTCCGAGTGCCGCTCAGCCGCTGCCAACTGCTGCCTCGTGGAAGCTGACTCGGTTCAAGCAGACCAGCTACCACGCCAGCACTGAGTACTGCTACTCTGACCTGCAGCCGGTGGCCAACTCGCTGCAGTGCATGGCGGCTGCCATCAACTCAGGCAACTGCAGACACGTGCTGTACAACAGCAAGCTGAGAGCCTGCCGCCTGCTGCTGTTCACCGACGCTCAGGTGGAGGCGGAGATCGAGACGAGCGCCGACTGGGTCAAGTTCAGCGTGTAGCTATTTGAGCTTTTTGAAACGCTACATTTTTATCGCAAAGTGATTTGTGAACATATCTATTTACTAGTCCTAGTTATGCATTCTAAAAGACCGTCATTTTTCTTGATGGTCGTTATAGGCGTCTCTTTAATTGACATATGGGCGCAGAGCTGTAATCTTACTAATTTCTATCTTAAATGAAATTTATTATACAATTATTGACTTTTCTGTATTCCGTTATATACCAAAATGTTTATTCTAAACTATTTATTGAGGCTAGCTCTGTCTGCGAATGTAGGAATTTTCTTATTAAGTCTTAGCTGTCTTTTCTAATAGATATTCACTTCCAATAGTGCTTGACGTTATTGTGGCGCCTGACGATTTTTTTCAAAGTCAGTAATTTCCCATGGCTACCTATTTTATAGTTAAAAAGTTGATCTTGAAGAGACAGGAAAATCATCTGTGGAAGCTATGACCTTCACATTCTCACCTGTTGCCAGTTTTTAATTCAAATAAATTCAAAAGGGACATACAGTAACTGTTGAAATCTAATCAAGCATTACTGATACATGTAAATTTGTATTCTGTTTCCATACACTTCAATAACGTGAAATGAAATCGATTTTCCACAGAAACTTTTAACAAAGGAAAGAAGTTCACAATTACAACCTGCTCGATCGGATAACAGTACATTTTTAATTTTCTACTGCTCAATCTTCTGCTTTTCGCTTTACGCTCGAGCACTCAACTGAAAAAAAACAGAGCGACAGCAGCTTTCTAAAAGCTTTTTTACCTTTTACTGGCTATTGACACACTTTTTGGGTTTAGTTCTTGCTAAATTTAAACCACATACAACACCCGCATCCATTTATAAAGCAACTGTCGCTAAAGAAACATAACTCTCCGCTTTGAAGGTTTTTTAAGTTTTAGGCCTGTCTTGTAGACAACACGATTGGAGTAGAAACGTAAAACTATTGTTAGAGCTGTGGTTTCAAACAAAAGCACTCTCCCTCTGATATTTAAACAACGGTTTGGCTTTCATGCAGCTGAGGAAAAATCCTAACAAACTTTCTGTTAATCTGTCAATCATCAGCTACGCTCTCTGGCTCGCGTGCTCGACAAAATCGGTGGTTGGGTGGTTGTCAATTTCTTCTTTTTTGAGAAAGCTTCCGTGAATAAAAGGTGAATTTTCCACCAAAGTGTCTTGCAAACACTTTTTCGGTAGCAGAGATATTCACCAGAGTAATCTATTGATGAGTTTCGGCCTTTTCGGCCCCTTTCGGAAAGCCTTCGGGCCTCAGGCTCAGAAATAAATCAATTAGAGTCCTGGCCCCCCACTCCTGTCAGATGGTCAGCCCCATGGTAGCTTGATCGTGTGGCGAGCAGTCTAGGTCCTATAGCTAAGAGAGGAACAGCGAGAGACAAGCAGGGAGAATTTTGAAGGTACAGATCAGCTAATCCGCAGATTAACTAACTCGCTGCCACCAGCCCGTGCGCCCTGGCTCACCAAACCGGAACTTTCGAAATCGGGCTTCCGACTAGAGGGGGCTTAGCACTTACCTGCCAACTAGTGTCTTTTTGCTGTCAATCTCGAAGTCATAGCCGATGTTAAGGGACACTGCTGGGACTAGATCGCATTGGCCATGCAGGTACAGAGGGGACTTGTGCAGGGGATTCTGCGGTGGCGAGACTATGGGGTAGCTACATGTACTATTACATTGCTAAATACGAAGAATTGTACTTTTGGCCTTCAACGCGCCAACTAGCCTCTCATAGCGCTGATGATAGACTAACTCGAACTTCAGAGACCGCATGATTCATTACCCGAGCCGCTTGGCGAACCTAGAGTGCACAGAGTACATCTCTGGCGCCGATTTTGCACTATTGGCAATTTTGCTCACTGATTTGATAGATTGGTCGACTGAGAACCGCCTTGCCATTGGTCCACTGTAACCGGCGCCTACTAGCTTAGCTACTCATCTGAGCCATCGGCGAACAAAGAAATAAAACCGATAAAAATAACTGTCAGATTTAACCTTCTCCTTAGTTCACTTCACACTTCAGACTGAATTGGAGTTTCGACTACTGGCAGTATTATTGAATGACTTCTGCCTCAGCAACAGCACTCTGAACAAAGTGAGCGAAAGTGTGCGCCTAATTCAGCTACTGAAATAGGGGACAGGTAAGGAATCACCCAATCAAGCAAGTCTAGGTAGCCTCTCACCCAACCAATCAGAAACTCAACAGCCGGAGACCAGGTAATCCACAGTGACCGAATCGGCTTAGTGCTTCGCAGCTGTAGGCCTGGGATGATGCTGATGTCACAATCTTTGCAGATAGCTAGCAGGTGATGTTCTTAATCTTGATGTTCGCTGCTGACGACCGGGGGGATTCGTCCTTGATGATGATGGGGGAGTCGCGATCCGGGGATCAAGAGACGACGGTCGAGCTCCGGGAGGTTTAAGTTAGGCCAAAGTCCCAGGAGGCGGAGCAGGAGGTTGAGTCCAAGCGGGCCAAAAACACCTGTTTAAATAGCCGCCAACTGGACCGCAATTTGTTATAATGGAACACCTTGACGCTGATTGGCTGAGCCGATTTGTTATAACGCACGTCAAATTTTCTAATTGGCTGAGCTTGTTGTCACCCAAACTCACGTGACCAGAAGATCCTATCAGTTCCCTCGGGGCCATAAAAATACGACAGGTGCGGTCATAAATCACTCAAAATCGCTACATAATGATTTATTACCTTTCGCGTAGGAATGACAAAAATTAATGAAAAAATATACATTAGAAAGCTCTTATTAGGCAGAAAGTGAAGATAATTAAGAGAAATCGCTAATCGCTAATCCCAGCGTACTTTTAGGGGTAAAACGCATAGCTGTCAAAGCTGTCACACGCTTGAGTAAACACGAACAATAGGCTCTGACCTCATAAATCTTGATGGCCTGTCAAAATGATGAGAAAAAAGCTACCGCCCGCATCCTCTCAGACCATCTGGCGCCAGTCTCAGCATTGAGTGAGGCGCAGGTGGCTGTCAGACCAGCTCGAAAGCAATGATTTTTGACCCAAAAGCCGCACCTATTGTATGTTATGATAACTACAAGTCATCTAGGGCAAAATCTAGGCAATCCCGCTTTAATCTTACAACTTAAAATCTTAGAATCTTACATAATCTAGGCAAAATCATATAACTAGTATGAATTCTAGGAAAATTACATAAAGGGAAGAAAAAATGCCCATAGCCTGTTGTTAGTAGGCTAGTAAGTTTGGAGCCCATGTGCATGAGCGTGAAGTTTGGAAAAAAGTGCGTCCTCATCATTCACAGACAAGCCATAGATTCACCAGACAATCACAGACTTGCCTTAGATTCACCAGACAATCACAGACTAGCCTTAGATTCACCAGCCAATCAAATACTCGCCTTAGATTCACCAGCCAATCACAGACTCGCCTTAGATTCACCAGCCAATCACAGACTCGCCTTAGATTCACCAGCCAATCACAGACTAGCCTTAGATTCACCATCCAATCACAGACTAGCCTTAGATTCACCAGACAATCACAGTCTAGCCCTAGATTCACCAGACAATCACAGACTAGCCTTAGATTCACCAGACAATCACAGACTTGCCCAAATAGATTCACCAGCCAATCACACAATATATACGCTCGTTTTAGAACGCAGAGAGCCGGAGACCCCTGCATGCGTGCACGTGCTTGCAGAACAGGTGGGGGGGACAGACAGCAGCAACCTGAGGGGTTAGTGCAAGCGCCTGAAAGTCAGCGATGAGGCAGTCAGTCAGAGAGTTGCAGTGCGGGCTTGCGGTGGCGCAATCGCTCGGTTGGCCGGTGCAGCAGGGCCAGGGCCAGTGGGACGGGCGCACCACGGCCCAGGGTCCCTGGACAGTGGCGGCCAGCAGCACCTGACGGCGCCGGCGCAGGGTAGCACTCAGAGGCGGAGCTCTAGCGCGGGCCATTGAGCGTTGCTCGGCAGGTGCACCGGGGTGGTGCATACGGCCATTAGCGCAGCAGCGATCGCGGCTTATAGAGCGCGTGTAGGGCCTCACTCTCGCGACTCGGTCAGCGGCACAGCCTCCAATCCGTACATGAGAATCGGGTCTACGGCCGCGCGAAACAGGCGCACCTTCAGGTTTTCTCTGGCAACTGAATTGAAGATGTTAGGAGTTTTTAAATACGTAATTCTTACTATTGTTTTGTTATTTAAAAAATCCCTCAATTGCAAAATCCGCATTGTCTTTCGTACTGCTAAAGCAGGAAACATTGTTGGTTGTTTAAAGTCAAGTTGGTTGGTTGGTTGTCG
The DNA here is from genome assembly GCA_002269645.1 of Macrostomum lignano. Classification (NCBI taxonomy): domain Eukaryota; kingdom Metazoa; phylum Platyhelminthes; family Macrostomidae; genus Macrostomum; species Macrostomum lignano. The sequence continues at coordinate 273,322 of NIVC01000011.1, read as the reverse complement.
CTGTGTTTTACGTGCTGGTGTCATTTACCAATTCAACTGCTCAAATGATCAGAGCATCCATCCTACATGTGGTGAAAGGCACCCTGCACACTATCTAGAACCAGAAAGCACAGGCTCAAATGGTTAGCAATCCAAACCACCTCTTATAGAATGCAATAATTGCTTCTAATTGTAAACATGGAGAACACTTCAAAAGTCATTGACCATTGCTCATTTTGACTCGATCTAAACCTTAGATTCTATAGATCGAAGCGCTGACATTAAATCTGTCCCGGCCAGCCTTAACATTTAACTTCAACAGTGGCGCTGATCACGTTCTCCGTGTGTTCTAAGAGGGGGCACAGGCTGCAAATTCTGTGCAGTTGGCTGCAACCCCAACCGCTCGTCCCTGGACGACCTGCCTATCGGTTACGCGGACTATAAATTTATGTACATTGTAATTACAATATTATTGCATGATTCAATTTTACACTAATATCATTATTTATTCATTCGCAACCTATTCAGTTGTTCAAATAAACCTAAAGATGCACATTTTTTTGTGAAAAATGCGTCCTTCCATTCAACCTATGTTGATTTCGGTTTCCTTTTAAATATTTATATGGACAGTCAACGGTCCGGACTCTCCGCATTGTAAAAGAAAAATTTAAATTAATTGCGAAATACTTTTACTCTCCGCATTATAAAAGCTAGAGAATCAGCAACATATTAAACTCTACAAAAACGCCTATCTCTACAAAAAAACCTGCAGGCCCGACCTTTCAGATTTCTTTCCATGTACATTTAGAAACAAAAAATTCTTAACAACCCTCCTAAAACTGAAATGCGAGATTACACCCAACTTTTTTTCTCAAGAACCATGTAAAATGTGTGGAGCGCGAAATGGTTCTGACATTCTACACTACTTGACCGAATGTCCACAAACTGAAGAGATCAGGAAAAAATACTTCTGTCAATACCTCTTAAATAGCAATCAAATACACAAGATAGGATATGCTACTAATGAAAAAAGAGTCAGAAAAGAGCTCACTGGTGTAGCTAAAATATATGAAGTCATGAATAGCTAAAACAGTTAAACAAACTGAATCAGATACATCAGCAGTGTAACAAATCCGCTTTTCAGTTGTTTATTCATTTACTGTCTTTTTTTAATTTCCTATATTTAAATCGTCGTTATTCGTTAAAAGTAAAATTCTTTCGAAGTATTGTTTATGTTCGTTTTTCACGCTTTGAAATATCACGCGCTTTCAAAAATACTACATTTTTTTTTTACAAACTCGCTTACCAAAGTAATCTCGCAATTAAAGCTATACCTCGTAATTTGTACTCATTTTTGTATTAATATTTATACTCGTTGTTAGTTGTTAGTCGTCACTTTTCGTCTAAAAATACCGTAAAAATTCTGGCGCGCTTTCAAATACTTTATCTTTTACAATAACTGCAGCAAATCGTCGTCAAATCGTCTTTATAAACTTCTATATTCGAAAATTCCAAATACATAGCTCTATAATATATTGGCCAAACAGGCTAATTGCCTGAGCCAAATTCTCTTAAAAAAAAAAAAAAAAATATAAAAAACATTTGCAGCGTTTTGCTTACTGCGTATACGTGTAGCACACAAAATAAAAGACAAAGCTGAGCAGTAAAGAATAGAAAATTAGATAGTTAGTTAGAAAAGTTTTTCTAATATTTGTGTACAATAAAATAATTTAAAATCATTCCAAATCTGAAATATGATTCATGTCCTGTTACCTGTATTTAGTGTATTACCTGTATTGCACTGTACTGTACGGCTCTACTGGGGTCACTGTTACAAAATGATAGCTGAATTTTATCCTCTGTGTAGCTTCACTTGCATTCTTGTACTTATTTTTAAAACATCATTATGTTTACTGCACCATAAAAGCAGAAACATATAGGCATAGCCTAGCTGCGGGCTGCCTAGGTGATATTTTTAGTCTTGATCTGCGATGCTATAATATAACACTAGGCCTAACTAAAAATAAAATGAGCTGAAATTTTAAAGGAAGTGTAGTGCTTATTCCAAATATTTGGTAAGAAAGCAACTTCACGGTACACAATTTTAAGTGCACTATATTTTTATGTAGCAGTTTGTCTGTTACACTCATTTATACATTTATAAAATTATAGGCAACTTCGCATTAGGCCCTACTAAAGGCCTACTATTTTACAGTAGGCTAGAATTAAGACACAAAAGCTTATGAACAGTCATTTATCTATACATTTTGCATTTAAAAAGCAAAGTAGACATAATATAGTATGCAATGCCCAATGCAATAGGCAATACTCTAAAATTAAAAAAGCATTAAAAATAATAAATATGATAATTTTAATCATAACCAACCAAACAAATTGTAAAAAAAACAAGCAATAAAAACAAAATAGCAAAAAACAAGTAAAAACAAACAGTTTTGAAATATGCCATAAAGTTTTGATAATAATATATTTATAAACCTAGTTAATGTAAAAGCTAAAAAGTATATATAAATTAGGTGTAAGACCAAGATGGCCACACACCAAGATGGCCATAGCCACAACATTAAATCTCTATTATATCTGCTTTCTCTCTAACAATAATTAGCAACTTAATAGCTATTGTTTTATTATCATAGTTTGATAGTCATGCAATATTTTGTTTTAATCAATCATATTTATAAATATTGATACAATAAATAGATTTGAAACCAATTAATCATAATATAAAAATATGAATCTTTTTAGTTTCTGTGCCAATTTATTCCCATAAGGCCATATATATTAAATATATTATTAGTTTATTAAGAAACCATTGCTAATAATAATGCTATGCAAAAATGAGATAAAAATGCAACTAGGTATTTATTTTATGCTTGGCTACTTGCTTTATTTAGTAAATAAACATATATAGGTCAAGCCAAAATAAAAGCTAGGCCTAAAAACAAAGGGAATGATTATAATGTAATATAATTCTATTTTAGCATCTATCTTTCTAATTATTACTAATAGGAAAATGGAAATGAATGAAATATATAGACCTATACTTATTATTATTTTATTTAATTTAGATATTTAGATCTGTGGCCATCTTGGTGTATGGCTATCTTGGTCATGTGCCATAAATTATGCTTTTGCATTTGCATTGCAAATGCTTTTGCATTATGCAAGTCACTATTGGATGGAATAGTAGTCATGTGACTACTCTCAGCCAATAGCAACTTACATGTGTGTGTTGCCAATAGAAGTGGCCAAGTGATTCCCAAGGTTGTGCATGTATGATTGAAATAATTTTTTTAAATGCATAGATGCTCATTAAGGGTCTAGCAAAAATTACCAAGGGGTCACCCTCCAAGGTACAGGTCCAAGATATACCTGCTATAATATTAAATGCCATTTTATTATATACCTTTTAACAATTTATTGCTTCTCTATAAAACAATTCTTGTGCTTTTGAACAGTGTATATTTGATTTTTGTGTTTTTAGGTAGACACAAGCAAAAAGCAATATTTGTTTCTATCTATTTTTTAGTTTTTTAAATTGATTTAATAGATACCTTAACAATGCCCTGTGCATTTGGTTTCTAGAGTAGGATATAATTTTTGTATAAAATCCTAGATATATTATATGTATGCTTACAAATACTTGATGTGCACTTAATGTGTGCATTTCTAGTAAAAATTTAAATGTATAGAATCAGTGACCATAACATAAGACAAATTTGTGTCAAATATAAAAATGATACATTAAGGCAAAATTTTTAAACCTAATACAAAATGAATTTCAAGACTCCAAAAATGCAAAAACAAGCAAACCATTGATTCTTTGAATTCAACTATATTGTTTTGCTTGCAGCATTTTTGCATTTGTTGCTCATGATAAAAGCAGACATTGCTTAATAAAACATTTTTACATGCCCAAATCTCACTCAATCAGATATAATGTGACAGTTTGTGAGGATTTTAAAGTCCAACTAACATGTATTGTAAATGAAAATTAGACAAGTAAGTAGAAAAGAAGTGGCCAGTTGTAAGTAGACTATGAGTGAACAAAAGTGTATAACATTCTGCCACTAGTAGATACTTTTTTGGCCATTTACCTGTCCACTTACAACCAGCCATTTTTGTCTACAGTGGTACAGACCAGACAATTTTCTTTTGCAATGCAATGCCATGGTCATTGACTCATTGTATGTAATGTGTATGCAGGATTTTTGTGCTATTTAAACTTGTGCACATAATTTCTAGTACCAAGTATTCAAATATTTTCTGAAAGTTTAATGCTTATAGTACATTGCACCAGAATGCACAGATTCCTTTGCCTCTAAAAACTGTATCTAGTAAGTAAATCTATGTGTATCTCATTTAGCATGTTAGTTTGGTATGTCAATTTGACTTAATATCTTTTTTGTTACAGTAGCCATTAATTAATTTGCTATCCGGAAAATTTGGGCCTATAATGTTTTTTAGGCAATGCAAAACTTAACTAATAATATTTATATTTTCATGCATGACTCTTGAAGAGAATCAACAAAACAATACAAATTTCTTAAATCCATATACTTACTGATCTAAATTAGAAGAATCTTCATAAGAAAACAATGGGCTGCTGCATCAGTGCCATTGCTTGCTGCTTCTGCAGTTCAGCTGCTTCTCTTTGCTGCACTTGTTTGCCTTCGTGCAAAAGCAGCACCTCAAGTAGAATTATGTACTCCTTGATTTTTCTATTAGGAGCCGCTCTGTGCTGCATCATGCTTATTCCTGACCTAGACAAAACGCTGCAAAAAATACCAGCTTTATGCGACAACTACAAAATTGACACTCAGATTGGGCAGATTGACACCAAAATCTATTCGGGATTCAAATGCTACCTGGTCATTGGCTATGGAGCCGTGTACAGGGTGGCCTTTGGCATGACCTGCTTCTTTGTGCTCTTTGCACTCCTGATGATAAAGGTCAGTTGTTGAATTTTGCATCTTTTTATAGTTTACTATTTTAGTTTTAACTTAAGCTTCCTTTGCCTTAAAGCTGAAGAAATTCCTGTGGGATTTCCCTTTCCTGCGGGATTTTCCTTTCCTGTGAGATTTCCCTTTCCTGCGGGATTTCCCTTTCCTGCGGGATTTCCCTTTCCTGCGTGATTTCCCTTTCCTGCGTGATTTCCCTTTCCTGTGAGATTTCCCTTTCCTGTGGGATTTCCCTTTTTGTAGGATTCCCCTTTCCTGTGGGATTTCCCTTGTAGGATTTCCCTTTCCTGTGAGATTTACCTTTCTTGTGGGATTTCCCTTTCCTGTGGGATTTCTCTTATCTCTGGAATTTCCTTTACCTGTGGGATTTACCTTTCCTGTGGGATTTCCCTTACGTTTGGGATTTCCCTTTCCTGCGGGATTTATTTTTATTATCGTATTTCCTTATCCTACATGGGATTTTTCTTATGGGATTTCCTTTATGGTATTTCTCTTTCCTGTGGAATTTTTCATTTTATTGATTAACCTGTTGTGGTGGGATTTACCTTTTTTAGGATTACTTTTGGGATATCCTTTAAATATGATTTTCTTACTTGTTGTAACATATCATGCTACCTTTTAGGTGGAAAGCTCGAAAGATCCTCGATCTAAAATTCAAAACGGCTTCTGGTTTTTTAAGCTTCTAATTCTAATTGGCCTGTGGGTTGGGGCGTTTTTTATCCCAGCGGAATCGGCTTTCATCAACGTCTGGATGGTGATCGGCATGATTGGCGGCTTTCTGTTCATCCTGATCCAGCTAGTGCTGCTTATTGATTTCGCGCACTGCTGGAACGAGGCCTGGACCAAGTCGTACGAGGAGAGCGAGAATCGCTGCTACTATATTGGCTTGCTGATCTTCAGCATTCTGTTCTTTGTGCTGGCTTTGGCTCTCACCATTCTGCTGTACGTGTTTTATGCTAGCGATGCCAGCTGTCACATGAGCAAAGCGTTTGTGTCTGTTAACTTGATTTTGTGCATCTTGGTTACCGGCCTGTCTGTGCTGCCTAAAGTTCAGGTAAGAGTTTTATTATTGTTTATTTTTTAACTCAAAGGACTCATAGCAACCGTGATGTACTTCTAGGACTCCTATAGCAACCGTGATGTACTTCTAGGACTCCTATAGCAACCGTGATGTGCTTCTAGGACTACTATAGCAACCGTAATATACTTCTAGGACTCCCATAGCAACCGTGATGTACGTCTATAACTCCCATAGCAACAGTCATATACCTCTAGGATTTCCATAGCAACAGTCATGTACTCTAGGACTCCCATAGCAACCGTGATGTACCTCTAGGATTTCCATAGCAACAGTCATGTACCCCTAGGATTTCCATAGCAACAGTCATGTACCTCTAGGATTTCCATGGCAACAGTCATGTACCTCTAGGATTTCCATAGCAACAATCATGTACCTCTAGGATTTCCATAGCAACAGTCATGTACCTCTAGGATTTCCATAGCAACAATCATGTACATGTACCTCTAGGATTTACATAGCAACAGTCATGTACCTCTAGGATTTCCTTAGCAACAATCATGTACCTCTAGGGTTTCCATAGCAACAGTCATGTACCTCTAGGATTTCCTTAGCAACAATCATGTACCTCTAGGGTTTCCATAGCAACAGTTATGTACCTCTAGGATTTACATAGCAACCCTCATGATTATATAAAAATAATTTTAAGAAGCTTAACTACAATTTAGCTTTTCTTTCATTGACGTCACCGTCCGCAGGACCACCAGCGATCGGGCATCCTGCAGAGCGGCCTAATCAGCCTGTACGTGATGTACCTGACCTGGTCCGCCGTCACCTCTGTGCCTGAGAAAGCCTGCAATCCCACTCTGGAGATGGTTAACTACACGATGGTTCCTCCAACCTCGTCTAGTGGTTCAACAACTACGGCCGCTCCGCCCGTTACCGGGGACTCTGTGGTTGCCCAATTTAACTGGGAGACAGGTGTCAGTCTGGCAATCTTCCTTATCTTGGTGATCTATTCTTCGATCCGGACTGCTGCCCATAGCAATGTTGGCAAACTCGGTCTCCAGGTGAGTGTTGGTGTCTTTGTGACATGTTTTTCTGTTTTATGATCTAACCATTGATGTTATTTTAAAAATACGCTATTATGATCCAGTGTCATATAATAGGCGAAGTGCCATTTTGGTAGTTAAAAGCCATTTGGATAGTCAAAGTGCCGTTTTGAAAGTCAAAGTGCCATTTTGATAGTCAGAGCGGCATTTTGATAGTCAAAGTGCCATTTTGATTGTCAAAGCGCCATTTTTATCGTTAAAGCGCCATTTTGATAGTCAAAGTGCCATTTTGATAGTCAGAGCGCCATTTTAATAGTCAGAGCGCCATTTTGATAGTCAAAGTGCCATTTTGATAGTCAAAGCGCCATTTTGATAGTCAGAGCGCCATTTTGATAGTCAAAGCGCCATTTTGATAGTCAAAGTGCCGTTTTGATAGTCAAAGTGTCCCTTTGAATGTCAAAGTGCCATTTTGATAGTCAAAGTATCATTTTAATAGTGAAAATGCCATTTTGATAGTCAAAGTGCCATTTTAATGGTGAAACTGCCATTTTGATAGTCAGAGCGCCATTTTGATAGTCAAAGTGCCATTTTGATAGTAAAAGTGCCATTTTGATAGTCAGAGCGCCATTTTGATAGTCAGAGCGCCATTTTGATAGTCAAAGTTCCATTTTGATAGTCAAAGTTCCATTTTGATAGTCAAAGTGCCATTTTGATAGTCAAAGCGCCATTTTGATAGTCAGAGCGCCATTTTGATAGTCAAAGCGCCATTTTGATAGTCAAAGTGCCGTTTTGATAGTCAAAGTGCCCCTTTGAATGTCAAAGTTCCATTTTGATAGTCCGAGCGCCATTTTGATAGTCAAAGTGCCATTTTATTAGTGAAAATGCCATTTTGATAGTCAAAGTGCCATTTTGATAGTCAAAGTTCCATTTTAATAGTGAAAATGCCATTTTGATAGTCAGAGCGCCATTTTGATAGTCAGAGCGCCATTTTGATAGTCAGAGCGCCATTTTGATAGTCAAAGTGCCATTTTGACAGTCAAAGCGCCATTTTGATAGTCCAAGTGCCGTTTTGAATGTCAAAGTGCCATTTTGATAGTCAAAGTGCCATTTTGATAGTCAAAGTGCCATTTTGATAGTCAGCGCCATTTTGATAGTCAAAGTGCCATTTTGATAGTAAAAGTGCCATTTTGATAGTCAGAGCGCCATTTTGATAGTCAAAGTGCCATTTTAATAGTGAAAATGCCATTTTGATAGGCAAAGTGCCATTTAATTGGTAGAGTTATGTTGGTTTAACATTACTTTTAACCTCCATTACCATTATAATTAGAAGAGCCATTTTAGTCAACAGTATCATATTTAATTTAAGAAACGCCATTCCATAACGTATTTAATTACTTTTGCCTTGCAGACAAGAAGTGAACAGGTAAACTTAGCGTCGAAGGATGTTTTTCAAAAAATCAAATTTCACATTTCAAAAGCTGCAGCATTTCTATGCCTTTGATATGCTGTTTTCTCTCTGTGTCACTTAATGAATTTTCTCTCTAAATAAATTTAATATTTAAAAAATTCACCCATATAACAAATAGAGCACATCGATAATAAAAAATGAAATAATACTTAGAGAAAACATTGCTTCGTTTTAATAACAATGTAGAATTAAAAAATGTTAACAAATTTAACAGAAAACTTTATGAAACCGTGTAAAATAAGTGTTAATGTATGATCTAATTTGTACTGGTAGGAGTATTTTTAACTGTCGCCTTTTAAAACTTTAGAAGATTTCTAAATGCACATTTTATAACCAGTAGAATAAGCTAACAGGGTCTTGAGTGTGTTAAATCAAGTTTCAAGCATTTTTCGATAGAAGCATGTGTAGCATGCATCGTCTATGATAAAATGCCTATTGTAACACTCAAAAACATAGATCTTATATTCCCTAGATAGGCCACTTTTGTATGGCGTTAATATGAAAAGTGCGACCGCTGTTTTTCGTCACTTGTGCGAAAAAGCCGACATGGGTTGCTTATAAATTCGAGTTCAGTAGCTTAGGGACATAGACGCTATTTTTTGAGAATTTAATAGAACTTTTGATGAATTAAATAAAAAGCTACTCAATCAAACTAAGAATGATGCATGCACTGCAGAGACTACTGACGAAATTGAGTTCAGTAGTTGATTTTTGCGCTGTCGCGAGTTGCAAATTTTTTTACATTAGCTTCTATGGCCACATAAGTGGTTAATGAGTGGCCTATCTTGTGTATATATGATCTTTGCTCAAAACCAAGTATTGAATCCAATATTGATTTGATAAGCCAATTTGATAAGTTGAGCCGACAAGTGGAGAATTGCCATTTGGCAGCAGCAGATTTGGTCTCGCCCAATGCCCATAGACATGTACATAAACGGAAAGAGGCAAATCAGTGACAAAAAAATCGCTAAAAAGTCGTTGCAAGCAACTCTCTGTTGGCTCTATCGACTCTTGTGATTTCTTTAACTCTTGTGTTTTAAAACACAACTCGGTGACTCTAGGATGCGTCTTGGCCTGGGTACAGTTTCATATTGTATTTCAAATTGAAATATTTCAATTTTCACAGAGCGAATCAACCACCATCGCCGACACGGACCTTGGCGGCGGCACGGGCGGAGGCGCTGAGAGCGGCGGTCAGGCAGTTGTGGACGATGAAGAAGACGGCACGACTTATTCTTACACCGCTTTCCATGTCATGTTCGCGATGGCCTCGCTGTATGTAATGATGACGCTGACTAACTGGTTCATGCCCAGCTCCAACCTGCAGACTCTGCAGTCCAACTACGCGTCTGTTTGGATTAAAATCGCTTCAAGCTGGCTGTGCATCTTCATTTACGCTTGGACTCTGCTGGCTCCAGTGATGTTCCCCGATCGGGATTTCACCTGAATGCGACGCTATAATAGACACCTGGATTGGAAAGCTGGAAGTGGCGATTTGAATAAACTGACTAAGCTTCACTTTTCTGTCAACAATTTTTTTTCGCACTACAAAATAACAACAAACAATAAATCTTTAATCTCGCTGTAGTTTTTGTTGTGATAATTTTTGATAATAATAAATTATAATTATAATTGATTACACCTTCCCTAATTGGGCCAGCTGTTCAGTCCAAGGACTGGGGGGAGGGGGGGGGTCGCCACACACCCTCAATTACCCCAGCTAATGCTGGCACCCATTTTAGTTAAGTGTCTTTCTCAAGGACACGAATTGTTCCGAGTTGAGGGTCGAGAATCGAACCCCCGACCTTTCAGTCGAGAGTCCGACGCTCTAACCACTAGGCTACAACCCCTCTTGATGGGAAAAAATCATTTAAAAAATAATAGAATCTGCGTCATACTACTTATTAAAATCATGAGGAAATTTGTTTCTTTTTTAAATTTCATTGAAAGCGAAATTTTCAATTTTTTCTTTGTAAATTTCTGCCTCAATAATTACATTAGTATATATTGTTGTATCTATTATAATAATACTACCTACTATTATATTCCAGTTCTATCGTTTCATCTTTAGCTTTCTGTCACTATTTTTTTGTTGCAACCTTTTTTAACCAGTTTCCTTGCTTACAGGGACAACTAAATGATGCCTGGACTGGTGAGTTTGTTCTAAATAAAACATAGATTACTAAAAATCAGATTTTTGTACGTATTATCCTCATTAAAGTAGTTCTGTATCTCCAGTCCAAGTCTATTTAGTAGTCCTTGTTTGTGACTGTGTTGGGAATACACTAATATTTCCCTAACGCTTTGCTGAAAAATGTTATAAAATCCAGCGTGTAATTTGTCCTTATCAATTTTCTATTTAAAAATCGTTCAATATTTATTCAGATTTTCTATTGTCAAATGTTTGGAGAAAGCGAACTTAATGCAAAAAAGTTTTTTTGTCCTGGAAATCTAAGAATTTTTAAATTTTAACGCGTTACTTTGATGTCAATTCAGCGTGTAAACACAAGCTTGGTTAAACAAATTTTATCCGAAAAAAGTTGTTATTTTTTTGTCAAAAAGGTGTACCTGCTATTGACTTGTTCACTATAAGGTATGGTAGTCCCTCAAGTTATATAGTAACTCGTTAGTAAGTAATAATTACAGCATTTGTGGGTAAGTGCTGGGGTGTCCAGTAGATAGTGGGTGTGTGGGTAGATACCGTGGTGTCTGAGTAGATACTGTAGTGTCTGGGTAGACACTGGAATGTCTGGGTAGATACTGAAATGTCTGGGTAGATACTGGACTGTCTGGGTAGATACTGGACTGTCTGGGTAGATACTGGAGTGTCTGGGTAGATACTGGACTGTCTGGGTAGATAATGGAGTGTCTGGGTAGATACTGGACTGTCTGGGTAGATACTGGACTGTCTGGGTAGATACTGGAGTGTCTGGGTAGATACTGGACTGTCTGGGTAGATAATGGAGTGTCTGGGTAGATACTGGAGTGTCTGGGTAGATACTGGACTGTCTGGGTAGATACTGGACTGTCTGGGTAGATACTGGAGTGTCTGGGTAGATACTGGAGTGTCTGAGTAGATACTGGAGTGTCTGGGTAGATAATGGAGTGTCTGGGTAGATACTGGAGTGTCTGGGTAGATACTGGAGTGTCTGGGTAGATACTGGACTGTCTGGGTAGATACTGGAGTGTCTAGGTAGATACTGGAGTGTCTGGGTAAATACCAGGGTGTCTGGGTAGATACTGGAATGTCCGGGTAGATACTGGAGTGTCTGTGTAGATACTGAAGTGTCTGGGTAGATACCGTGGTGTCTGAGTAGATACCAGGATGTCTGGGTAGATACCAGGGTGTCTGGGTAGATACCAGGGTGTCTGGGTAGATACCAGGGTGTCTGGGTAGATACCAGGGTGTCTGGGTAGATATAGGAATAATTTAGTAACGGTATTGTCATCAAATAGGTTGATATTATTATTTATTAAAATGCTCAGCGAGTGTGCAGTAGTATCATAAGCTTATTTTGCTCATTTTTATATTTAATTTCTTCATGGCTGCCACCGGTCGGCCCGGTCAGCCAACGGTTGCCATGGGAGCGCCTTCGGCGGCGCCCTTGGCTCCGAAGCCGACAGAGATTTCTCACCTTGAACGTCTGATCAATTTCTATACGTCAAATTTATTGCCAAACGATACTACAGCTAATTCAATTGCATTATTGCAACGAAAATTTCGCCAAATCGCTTACAATGCCTTGCTGAGCCGTCAGCCTGGGCCGCACTGCTGCAATCCTAGTATAGCTTGGGCTTCATCACAACGGACCGATAAGGACGCTAGTATTCGGCTGGCAATTTCTGATTACGTAATGCAATTACGTTTAAAAGATTGCGGCGGCAGCGATAGAATTCAACGGATTTGCAATAAAATCGAATCACTATCAGATTTTATACTAGCATCGTCTTTGTCAACAACAGATTCTGCAACATCGGCTTTGAAATTTCTGCTTTCAATGGCTGATACTACTACTAATGCTAGTAAGAACGGTAGAAGTCAAGGACTTCCAATGCAACAGCATGTTAAATTAAACAGTCATTCTATTGATTATCGCCAGTATCCTATTGAATGCTTTGAATCGGCTTCTTTGATGTCAACTGCAATCGGCAGTCTGAAAGATGATTATGGCGGCTTGTCTGGCGATGAACAAGAAGAAGATCGTTCCATGGATGTCGAGGTTTCAGTGGGATTTTCCAGTCCAGATTTGATATTGCCAGATACTGCTCTGTTTCACCAGCAGCCTGGTGTTGGACTGACTGCGATTTGGAACGCTATTGGAGGCCTTGGTGGCACCTACGGTGGCAGCATTGGCGAATCGCTGGACGCTGCTAGCGTGGACGACTGGTCTGAGACTGGTGCAGTTGTGAGTGCTGACAAACTTTGAGTAAATCTGTAAACGTGGAGTTTGCAGACTTCTGCAACTTTCGCTACTTCCTAAGTAGTATAATTCAGATTTTATGGTACTTGCACAAATAGTCAGAATCAGATTTTAATTTCTTGCAAAGTAGTATAATTCCAGTTTTAATCTACTGCGAAGTTAAGTAGTATAATTTGGGTTTTAATCTACTGCGAAGTTAAGTAGTATAATTCGAGTTTTAATCTACTGCGAAGTTAATTAGAATAATTTGGGTTTTAAGCTACTCACAAAAGTAGTATTAATTTTGATTTTTAAGCTACTAGCAGTAGTTTAAAAAGTCGGACGCTAATCTAGTTGCAAAGCAGTATGATTTTGGTGTTAAGCTACTCACAGAAGTAGTATAATTCGAGTTTTTAAGCTACTTAGAAAATAAGTAGCTTTCTAAGTAATAAGTAGCTAAGTAATTATAATTCGGGTTTTAAGCTACTAGCAGAAGTAGTACAAATCAGGTTTTAAGCTACTTACTGAAGTAGTATAATTCAGGTTTTAATTTAGTTGCAGAAGTAGTATACGAGCTAAATCGTGTTTAAGCTACTATCAGAAGTACTCGCAGTATAAATAGGATTTTAAGCTACTAGCCGAAGTAGTAGAAATCGGGTTTTAAGTTCTTAGTAGAAGTACGAGTAGTATTAACTATCTGGACCTTGTACTATTTTTAGGCTTAGTTTCCAATGCAATTTCTATATAAATCTGAGGCTTTCTATCGTCAACTGTTTGTCACGCGCAGAGAGACCGAGTTAATAGAAACAACAGCGCTTCAGTATGGCAGCGTAGACACCGTCGCCATGGCAACAGTCAACAATTGGCAGGCCCGATATCGCCAGACGATGGCTACACTGGTTCAACAGGCGGTGGTGCTGCGGGCATCGGCGGCGTTGAACAATTATCTCCGCAGCTTAGCGTTAGCGACGGTTACCATGACGACGAGGAAGCTGCTGTAATACCGCCATCAAGCGAGCCGCTAGCGTACAGCTGGCTTCACAGAGGTCGCCCTGTGCCGCCTGAGCTGCCCTACCTGACTGAGGCCGGTCCAGCGGCATTGGATATCGCCCTGGCTGCTGCAGATCGGCCACCAAATCCACCAGTTAATAGCAGAGTATCGCGCGAGAAACTCTGCTTAGATGCTCAAGCCCTAATGATTGGTTTAGCGTCTGTCTGTTTTCCATTGTCATCGAATCGGGATGACTCAGATTCTGCTGAGCTGACGGTTCGGGCTGGATTGGCTATCGAAGGTTGTACATCTGAATCGCTGGCTCGCCTGTTGCGGCCGCTGCTGGTGGCTGGCGGTCAGATACGCAAGCTGAGACACCTGCTGACTGTGGGACGGAGAATGACCGATGTTGGACAGGTGACATTTGGTTTTTGAAGATTGATTTATTAAATGTGAAACCATCTGGATTGTATTTGAGGAGTGAACATGTTCTCAGATCCACCAAAGTCTCTAAGGTGCCAAAATCCCATCTTCTCAAGTATCTATGTCCCATCTTAGGTATCCGAGTCCTATCTCAAGTATCTTAGTCCCATCTAAGTATCTAAATCCCATCTCAGGTATCTAGGTCCCATCTCAAGTATCTAAGTCCATCTCAGGTATCCGAGTCCCATCTTAGTTATCCGAGTCCCATCTCAGGTATCCAAGTCCCATCTCAAGTATCAAAGTCCCATCTCAGGTATTCAAGTCCCATCCAAGTATCTAAGTCCATCTCAGGTATCCGAGTCCCATCTCAAGTATCAAAGTCCCATCTCAGGTATTCAAGTCCCATCCAAGTATCTAAGTCCATCTCAGGTATCCGAGTCCCATCTCAAGTATCAAAGTCCCATCTCAGGTATCCGAGTCCCATCTCAGGTATCCGAGTCCCATCTCAAGTATCAAAGTCCCATCTCAGGTATCCGAGTCCCATCTCAGGTATCCGAGTCCCATCTCAAGTATCAAAGTCCCATCTCAGGTATCCAAGTCCCATCTCAGTTATCAGTATCATCAAACCTATAGAACTAATCTCAACAAGTCCTGAAAATGAGGATCTAAAATTTTCCGCAGATCGCCTCGGCCTTCCTAGGCTGCTTAGAGAGCTACTTAAATCTGCACGAATCATTAGTGCTGTCAGCCTACAGTCCCAGTTGCGGACCAATTCAACTAGTGGTCAGAATGCGTCCACTCTGCCAACAAGTGGAGCTAGTTTATCAACTCTGCTGCCCTAGCGGAGACTCCTCCGAGTTTGATAAGTTTATTAGTGGAGGCATGAAACTGCTAAACCGACTGGAAGCTGCCCTTGCCGGCGCGTCACCTCTTGGAGCTTGTCAGTTTGAAAGACTTTTACTGACTCATTTCCTGACAGAGTCCAGCCGGCCGTATTTGCGTCGACTGCACGACTGGGTTCACACTGGATTAGCTAATGCGGCCGATGCTTCTAATCCTTGGCTAGATGCTAATAATTTATATACTACTAACGACTCGGCCGAGTTCCCAGTAGTATGCAATCCTGACTATGCCAGTCAGCGCAGCGTTGGCTACTGGCGCTATGCCTACAGTTTAAGGCAACAACAGAAGCGTTGGCCACTATTGCCAGCCGATGCCTCTACTAAATTGTTCTTCTGCGGCAAGTCGGTTAATTTGTTGCGATTGTTGGCGCCCAAGCATCCGCTGTTGATAGTGACAACTGCCGATGGAGCTACGTCTGCGGCTGCAATGCCGTTAGCTCTGCGTCATTCCATAGCCGATCTGGAGCTGGTTGCTCAGGCTTCGGACAGGCGGCTAGCCGAGGCGCGTCAGGCTGAATGGTCGGCTAGAAGGCGACGCGCTGTTGCTGAGAGGCAACGCGCTGAAACTTTGCGCTCTTTAGCCGCGGCTGCGCGCGAAGCATCGGCGCGCGAATTTGAAGCGATGCAAGCGGCAATTGGAGAACGGCGTCGGGCGGAGTTGAAAGCGAAGCGGGAACAGGTGGAGGCGTTGAAACGCGAAGCTGAGAGGTGGGTTGCTGTTTAAGTTCGCTTTAAGTTCATAAAGTGAAGCCCGAGTAACCTATATACACAAATGATGCGTCATTCTGCTCACAGTGACACCAGTAAGCTGGATTTGGCAAAAAAGTGACAAAAATTGGACCTGGGATAGGAGAGAACAAGCAAGGGGATAATTAGGGACTCCACTTTATTAGCTTAAGTTGACATGCCCTTAGTAAGCTAGAGCCTCATTAGACACTCGTTCGTTTCTAATTAAATAAACAGCCGTAGAGATTGAGTTTCCCTCTCGATGAATTGTCTCTTTCGACCATAGACAGAAGCGTTACAAAGCGCTACAACCAAGGACTACTGAAAAACTCAGAACTTAAACTTGGTAGGAATTTGTACCATTCTAAAATCAGCCATACTGCTGACCTTTATTAGTTAGTGTTACACTAATTAGTTAGATACTTTTTACCATAGAGAATGCTTTCGATCAGGTGGACCTTGAAAAAATTCCTACTAAGTTTAAGTTCCGAGTCCTGGGTTTTTCAGTAAGTCCTGGGCTAAAACTTGTTGGTGAACTGTAAGAGAAGAAAGCGGAGCTAAGATAATAAGTTAGAGAGCCATGGACTAATGAGTTCGCTGTTCCAACATGTTTGTTTTTACCATAGAAACGTGCGGAAACGTTACGGAGCGTTGCCCCACGCAAAACGGTACATTGTCGCATGCTTCTATAGTATAAACAAGCATGGTACTTATACTTTCCTTCAGACGCAATGAAGTTTCATTTAGGCCAATATTCCACACTTTTGGAACTTTCCATAGACAAAAGAGTCAATCAGTATATTTTAACCAATAAGCAACGGATTCAAATACGAGAATTCGTATAACTGAAAAGATATCAGGGCCTCACGGCTAGTAGTCTATGGCCAAAACTGTGTCAAACAAGAAAAACATGTACTAAAAGCTGCATTCATCCATGCATTAAATAAACGTGAACACAAAACCAGAACAGGAGCAATTAAATGTCACTGTCTATCAACGTTACTGCAGATGTAAAAGACGCCTATTACTTACCCCCAAAATTAAATGTGCAGTTTTCAAAGCGGCAATTTTCGAAAATACGAGACACATGTGCCTGGGTGTTCATCACTGCAATAATTTAAAGCGAAACTGTTTTTACACCAAAGGAACATTTATTCACCGACAAACATTTTCTGATAAATAGACATTCATTTAGTTACTCATAAACTTACCACTTGAAAGTTGCACTTCATTAGCCGGCTTGACTTCGACAGGTGAGATACCGTCGACACCTGTCTCAATGCACGGCATGTTTACGCCGTTCGATTGCTTGGGCACCTCGATAGGACGCTCTAAGGCCCCGCTTACAGCCGTCGACGCTTCAAAAACTGGCGGTCGCGCTTCCTTGATAGATATCGGCGCACCGTTTTGTCGCTCTTCTGACCGGTGATGCACATGATATCGTTCATTCCATGGCCAGTCTCGTACAAGTCCGCGATTCGCGTCACCCGTATCCAATGATTTGTATACTCTCAAGATAGACTGCACTGCTTGCTAAGCCGTTTCATCAATGAATGAGGTGAACCAATTGATGCCTCGTACCTGCTGAGATGAGAAACGCAGACAACCCGTTGTCTTGTCATTCGGTAGTGCTCTTTGGAACAAGCAGTCGTCCTTGCGATCCGATGGGAGCAGCGAAATGTATTTATTTACCAGGTCCCGCTGCTTTCCAGCTTGCTTCGGGCTGTCGTCCTTACAACGCGTAGGATCGGAATTTTGATTCTTCGTAGGCAGTATTAGAAACGACATATAGGGTCTGCCATCAGCATCCACCTTCGTCAACAGACTGCTTGCTGCCTTCAGTGCCGGCATGTGCTCTTGTCCACGCTCTCCAAAAACGTACATAATGAACAATACCTCATCCTGCAACTTCTCAGCGGTACTTCCATCGAAATATGCTCGCAACTTTGTTAGATCAGCTTCCTCGATAGCCTCAAATTGCTTGGTAGCGCCTCCAGCATTGTGGAGTTCCCTCACCTTCACTCTTAGCATGCGATTGGAGCTCGCAAACTCTTCTCCGCCAATGAAGTTGATAGAGCGCTTCAGAATTAGGTTAAAGTACCGGTGTATCCCAGCTCTAATGCACACAAGACTTGATGACGAATACTTTTCACCGTTCGTCCTCTGCAGACCGAAATAATAATAACGCAAGTACTCATTCAGCTTCCACACTTCCATCGTCACAGGCGACTCCTCGGTTGTCTCAGAGAGAAACTTCACGAAAGCCTGCCCATGCCGATTCATCTGGTCCACCGTTGACTTTGGCAGTGACTGAATTTCTACACCATCCATTCTCGAACTCAGGTCCATGTCGTCGCCCGCCACCTCCGGAAGTTCGGGCAGTTCTTCAGTGGCATGATCGTTCTCAAGCCACTTAATGAAATCACTCAGGGCCTGGTCATCGTGATGTTCTCCATGCATACTTATCTCCGACAAAAGTTGCAGCTCGTCCATCTTGATACCATTGAGTGCGTCGACCGGAGAAAATTTTTCCAATTGATAAGCGCAGGCACTTCGAAGCTACAAAAACGCGTCCCTTAATATGTCAAGAGTGATAAGAAATGGACATCCATATTGCAAGTTTTCTGTCTATGGTCCATGTAACCTCTGCAGACAACATAGCGAGCAACGTTTAGTCTATGGTCAGGAAGAAAGTGTGGAATAATGACAGCGAAAAAAGTGTGGAATAATGGCCGCAAAAGTGTGGAATAATGACTGCGCGCTGAGTGAAAGTATAAATACAATGCTTACAATGTTACAATCTACCATTGTAATTATACTTATAGTCTTATACCCAGACGCACTAACAAAATATTTTGGTCATTATTCCACAGTTTTAATATTTACCATGGACATTTGGATTGAAAAAATCCATCGCACAGTATTTTGATTAATAAATACAGAACAGCAAGGAGTAAATGAACAAAAAGGGAAAAACAAATAAAAATAAAGTACTACCAGCTACGCGAAAAGAGTTCATGATAAATGTCACAGGTAGTGCAGTTTATCACTTTATAGTCGAAATTTGACAATGTGAAAATCAATTTGTCACCCAAAGTAAAACATACGGTTCTCAAAGCCGCAGCTCCCAAAGATGCTCGACACTTTAGCCTGATTATTTGGCACCGCAAAAGGAGTGGGTCTATTTTAAATGTTTTCTATAAAAGAGAAATACAGGTGCTCAAGTATAGATACCGACCTTACCATTTGAAAGATGCACCAGCCAAAGTTGTTTGACAAGACAAATAGCTTTTTCTCGCACTACTCGCTTTCCTGATTTCTTGCAAGACGCAAGCAAAATCAACACTCATCACAGTGTGTCTATGGTCAAACTAAGACACACAACTCAGTTGTCTATGGGTAAAATAACTCTTAAAACAGCCAATTGAAGCATGATAAAAAGTGTGGAATAATGACGGCGACAAAGAGTGTTAATAATGACCGCAAAAAGTGTGGAATAATGACTGAGCGCTGGGTAAAAGGATAAATACAATGCACTTGTATAGTATGCAACTGAGTTGAATAATGGCCAAAACACGAGTGCGCGTAGCATGCGGTGTGGAATAATGACAATGGCACTGCGGTACAGTGCGCTACGCGCACTCGTGTTTTGGCCATTATTCAACTCAGTTGCATACTATATAATCTACCATTGCTGTGAAATAGTTAGGTCAATTATGTCGACGCGCACGTATTTCGTGTCATTGAAGCACGCTGTCTATGGTTAAATCCGACGCTGTCGTTGCACTCCAGGACGCCTTTTCATTTAATAATATGGCCGGCAGGGGGGATTCAGTTCGTGTCTGCTGTAGTCAGCCTACGCGCGTAACCGCGTTTTACTGCCCACTGAGAATGTCTATGGTAAAATTAGACTTAGTCAGCGGAGTCAAGGGCGCTTAGACTCTTTCTATGCACCAATTTGTCTATGGCCTCCTGCACTATTGATTTACACTGAATCAATGGTCTTTTGTCCATAGACATCGATATTTGATTGTTTCTGATATTTTCATAGAAAATCAGGGCTGCTCAGAGTATTGCGTAAGCCACTAGTCTAGTAATATTTAAAACCAATCATGCCACGCCAAAAGTTAAATTTATTCTCGCTATAAAATAATTTTTAGAGCTCGTCAAGCCAAAGCTGACACCGCGGCAGCCGAAGCCGCCGAGACCGAACGCGCCCTGGCCGCTGTGGAGCGCGAGCGACGCGACCTCGAAGACCGGGTCCGCCAGGAGCTGCTTGCTGGCTATGCTCGGCTCACCAATGAAGCTGCTAAGCGCGAATTGCGCGCCTTATGGCGTCTTCAGAGACGGCGTTGGGACCAGCGAAGAGTTGCTCGGTTAGCCGCTGATGAAGCTCGATGGAAGCAGGAAATGATTGATGCCACGAATGCTAATCCGATGGTCTCTTTGGACCAAGCGCCTTCCTCTGTGGATGAGCCTCTGTCAGTTATTGCAAGCCAGCCCTTTGATGTTGCCGCTGATGATATTTCGCAGTTTGCTCCTTCTGATGTTACCGCTAGTGAAGCCAAACCGTCTGATGTTGCCGCTAGTGAAGCCAAACCGTCTGATGTTGCCGCTAGTGAAGCCAAACCGTCTGATGTTGCCGCTAGTGAGGTCAAACCGTCTGATGTTGCCGCTAGTGAGGTCAAACCGTCTGATGTTGCCGCTAGTGAAGCCAAACCGTCTGATGTTGCCGCTAGTGAGGTCAAACCGTCTGATGTTGCCGCTAGTGAGGTCAAACCGTCTGATGTTGCCGCTAGTGAGGCTAAACCGTCTGATGTTGCCGCTAGTGAGTTCAAACTGTCTGATGTTGCCGCTGGTGAGATCAAACCGTCTAATGTTGCCGCTGGTGAGGTCAAACCGTCTGATGTTGCCGCTAGTGAGGTCAAACCGTCTGATGTTGCCGCTACTAAAGAAAAGCCATTTGATGTTTCCGCCTCTGAGACTAAACATCATGCTGTCGTTCAAGAAATCAAATCCTCTAATGATTCCGCTATCGAGGTCAAACCCTTTGAAGTTGCCGCTGCTAAAGACGAATCCACTGACGTTGCGGCTAAGGCATCCGCTGTGAAGCAGCGTTCATCTTTTTCTCCACCTCCGTCGCCGCTATCGATGCTGCCGGAATCGCAACAGCTGGACCGATTTCGCCAGATCAACCTCGGGCACAAGCAATCGGCTAGTCGAGAATCTGGGCAAGACAGCGCCGATGTAGAAAGTCGAGCCAGAGAACGGCTGGCCAGTCGTTGGCGCAATCAATACGGCCATCCTAGCGATCAAAGTGGCGCAGCAACGAAATTCTCTAAGAAAGGTCACGAACGCGAAGCTGCATCAAAATTAAAGCCGGAGAAGCTGATAGACAAAGAGGCCGACAAAGAGGAGGTCATGTCTGCTCAAGAGGATGTAGAAGCTGAACTCACTATGCTGATTGGCGAGGAGGAAGCTGATGATGCAGAGCTTGATACAAATAATCAATTTGCTCTAGTCAAAGTTCCATCTCCATCGGCAGCGTTGACTTCGAAAACAACTGACTCCAGCGATAGGACATTGTCCGTGATGCTGGCATTTCAACAACTCTGCGATCAATCGCCCATTACTAATTTATTAGCTATGCCTCGACACAGCGAATCCGGTCAGTCTGAAGCAGATTCTGCTACTACCGTTGCTACAGACGCTATAGAACGTCTGTCCATAGCAACGCTTGCTTCCAAGTCGTTATGGACGCCGTTGCAAGTTCAAGCCAGTATCATCAATTCCGCATTGGTTACGCAGCTACTCTACGAGTCTAACGGCGGTCTGTTACGCCATCTTCGTCGATTGCGACGCTTCTGTTTTCTGGCTGACGGCAGATTTGCGCAGACTTTTATTGAGCTGGCTACAGCGGAGGCGGAGTCAGCCTGCGGAGCTGATGCCCTGGCTAAATGCTTACGGCTGGCTGAGGTGAAGATTATTTAATTAGTTCTTGGTCCTTGGTGCGAAAAATTAACCAAATAACTCGAAAGATCTTCTAATCGAGGTTTCTAAACATGTGGAGAATGGATCGATAATCTGTGGGACCTCATTAATCTAGCCAAATATAGAAATGATAGTCCATGCAGATCTTTCAATGTTTAACGAAGGAAGGTCTTGTGGTTGACAACATGCTAAAAAAATAACAAGATCTGAATTAAAAGTTAGATTATTTAATGCAATTCTAATCCTTTTAATCACTTCTAAAGCAAAAAGAAATTAGCTGAAATTAGATAATTCTATTTTGATTTGATTGCCGAGATGGGAGAAGTATGTTGCTACAAGTGAAGACTATGTTGAAAAGGCTGCCTTGAAGTGCGATGATGATATGATGATAAAAAACAACGATTTTTCTGTCCTTTTCTGTAAGGACAAGCTTAGATTTTAAATGAAATTAACGAAGTTATACGCGATAAAATTTATAAAATGTAACGCTTTGAAATGAAATTAAAGTAGAACGTTTGTAAAGTTGTAGAACGCTTCCTTTTTCGCTCCAGGGTTAAAATGTAGGAACTTTACTGACCACACTGACAACAGTAGAGTTATAAGCAATTGAAGAAGATCCGAAATTTTATAAGCAGTATCAAGGCTGTGGGGTTAAAGCAGTTGTTTAATTAATGATTATTAATTCATTTCTAGGAAACAGTTCGAGACGCTGAACTTGGCGACGAGCGGAACACTCAAGCATCGCCTTTATCAACCGCTTCCTATTTTACATTTGGAACCATAGTTGATGAGGCGGCAGATTCTGTACAGCCTACTGATGATAGTAGCAGCATTAGTACTGCCAGTCCATTTGATTCCATCAGTTTTAACTACGAATCAGGTTGGCCGGCAAATCTAATATTAACAGACAGCGCTATTAATCGTTACGCCAGACTAATGCGGCTGTTATTACGTCAGAGTCTAGCGCTTGGTCGTTTGAGCAACTTGTTCACTCAACTGAGACGCGATACTCTTGTCCATGGTTTGATTAGCAATCAACAGGCTCGCTGTTTACAGCTGTGGCGTCACGAATTTGAGCACGCTGTCAAAGCTCTTGGCTCCTATGCCTGTCATCAGACATTGGACGTCTGCTGGACTCGACTGTCTGTTGAGTTGAATGATGCAGCCGATCTTGAAGCTGTCAGAGCGTGTCACGACCGTTTCCTTCGTCGGTGTCTGCAGCGCTGCCTGTTGGAGCCTGGCGGCGAGCGTCTGCTGAAGCACGCTCTGTTGATGATGTCGCTAGCCGAGCGGTTCTGTAGACTCTATCGGGCTTACGCTTGGACTGAGAATGGCGACGCTAGTGGGGCAGCAATGGTGCATCCGCAGTTTGAGGCTCTGGCTAAGTGTCGCGATATGTTCCGGCAGAATGCTAGGTTGGTGACTGTTTCTTATTTATATTATACTACATGAGATTGTTTTGCTAGATTGATGAGATCATGAGATTGTCTTGCTAGATCGATGAGATCATGAGATTGTCTCGCTAGATAGATGAGATCATGATATTAGTTTGCTAGATAGATGAAATCATGAGATTAGTTTGCTAGATAGATGAGATCATGAGATTGTCTCGCTAGATGAGATCATGAGATTGTTTTGCTAGATTGATGAGATCATGAGATTGTCTTGCTAGATCGATGAGATCATGAGATTGTCTCGCTAGATAGATGAGATCATGATATTAGTTTGCTAGATAGATGAAATCATGAGATTAGTTTGCTAGATAGATGAGATCATGAGATTGTCTCGCTAGATGAGATCATGAGATTGTTTTGCTAGATTGATGAGATCATGAGATTGTCTTGCTAGATCGATGAAATCATGAGATTGTCTCGCTAGATAGATAAGATCATGCGATTATCTCGCTAGATAGATGAAATCATGAGATTGTCTTGCTAGATAGATTAGATCATGAGATTGTCTCACTAGATGAGATCATGAGATTGTCTCACTAGATAGATGAGATCATGACATTGTCTCGCTAGATGAGATCATGAGATTGTCTCTCTAGATGAGGTCATGACATTGTCTCGCTAGATGAGATCATGACATTGTCTCGCTAGATGAGATCATGAGATTGTCTCTCTAGATGAGGTCATGACATTGTCTCGCTAGATGAAATCATGAGATTGTCTCTCTAGATGAGATCACGAGATCATGGATGATCACACAAAGCTACCGCCCCAATCCTACCTATAATTAAAATGATTAATTTCCCCCACTCAGATTTCTGTTCGGGTTGCTGGCCAGACTGCGGGACAGAGCGGCTCATCTGGACGAATTGGTGCTTCGGTTGGACTTCAATGGCTACTACTGTTTGGCTAACAGCAATTTGCCAATGGCTTGAGTGTCCGATGACTCCACAATGAAATAACATTTAAAAGTTTTGTTTCCTTTGCGTTTGTTCTGTGCACTTTGATAACGCGGATTAGAAAGTGACTGGTTTGGACCAACTATCCGCCAGTCTGTTAGATTTGTAAGACTTGGATCCTGCTGTCAGATCATCAGTTGCTGGGCCAGCCTCCCAGAGTGCCGGTTGCTGGGCCAGCCTCCCAGAGTGCCGGTTGCTGGGCCAGCCTTCCAGAGTGCCGGTTGCAGGGCCAGCCTCCCACATCCTCAGTTGCTGGGCCAGCCTCCCACATCCTCAGTTGCTGGGCCAGCCTCCCACATCCTCAGTTGCTAGGCCAGCCTCCCACATCCTCAGTTGCTAGGCCAGCCTCCCAGATCCTCAGTTGCTGGGCCAGCCTCCCAGATCCTCAGTTGCTGGGCCAGCCTCCCACAACCTCAATTGCTGGGCCAGCCTCCCAGAGTGTCAGTTGCTAGGCCAGCCTCCCAGAGTGTCAGTTGCTAGGCCAGCCTCCCAGAGTGTCAGTTGCTAGGCCAGCCTCCCAGAGTGTCAGTTGCTAGGCCAGCCTCCCAGAGTGTCAGTTGCTAGGCCAGCCTCCCAGAGTGTCAGTTGCTCGGCCAGCCTCCCAGATCCTCAGTTGCTAGGCCACCAGCCTCCCAGATCCTCAATTGCTAGGCAACCAGCTTCCCAGATACTCAGTTGTTAGGCCACAAGCCTCCCAGATTCTCAGTTGCTAGGCCACCAGCCTCCCAGATCCTCAGTTGTTGAACCACCGCTACCCTCTCAGATCCTCAGTTGCTGGGCCACTGCTGCCCTCCCAGAAAGTGTCGTGGATTCACCAAGGGCCAAGGCGTCCATTTTATTTTCTTAATTGATATTTTTTATATAATTACCTCGCGTCTGTTTGAACCTGTGTAAATTTGTACTACACTTTTAGTAAAAAATTGGTGCTTTTTTCAAATGTGTATGCATAGTGATATCATGCTATGAACAGCTATGTTCTTATATAAACAGTATGAAGCCATGGCTTGTTTGGTCATTGGTTTGTTAACGCTGTGCGTTGATGTTAGTTTATTGTTTTTGTTTTAATTTTTAATTTTTTTGCAGTTTTTAATTGTTAAATTAGTGATCAAAGGTCACAAATAGGATGTTAATAGAAATTAAATAGGCCACTGATGAACTGTAGATGACTGATAGACTGAAGTAGCGCTAGGTTACTGCACTGATATAGACTGAATTAGCGGTAGGTCACTGATAGACTGTAAAGTAACGGTAGGTAACTGATAGACTGTGAAGTAGCGGTAGGTAACTGATAGACTGTGAAGTAGCGGTAGGTCACTGATAGACTGGGGCGTAGCGGTAGGTCACTGATAGACTGCAAAGTAACGGTAGGTCACTGATAGACTGTAAAGTAACGGTAGGTCACTGATATGGACTGTGAAGTAGCGGTAGGTCACTGATAGACTGTAAAGTAGCGGTAGGTCACTGATAGACTGTGAAGTAGCCGTAGGTCACTGATAGACTGTAAAGTAACGGTAGGTCACTGATATAGACTGTGAAGTAGCGGTAGGTCACTGATAGACTGTGAAGTAGCAGTAAATGTAGGTCACCAATTAAACTTTGCAGATAGCCGAGCAGTCACAATTGAATCAGCGGCAGCATCTGCCTGATGAGGCAACGCTGGCTCGCGTCGCAGCTTTAGAATGTCGCCGACGTGGTGAAAAAGTTTTACTCACTAGAAGCATGTTGCATTCACTGAATGCTGATGCAGCGTCTGAACGTGATAACCTACTTGCCACTCTAGAAGTTGTGGACAGTCCGCAAGAGCCTTCAGACGCATCTATGCTCCACTCGGGACGCGGCGACAACGCAGATGTGTTTTGTACCGAAATGCCTCAGATTGCTTGCTACAATTTCATGCTTTACTTGTTTACCATCTGCACCTACTTTCTGGACGTTGGTTCCGATATCTACTTGGCGATAGTTTATTATCGTCAGTCGGCTATACTGCACTTCACTTTGACAACGGTATTCGTCGCTGTGCCCAGTTTAGTCATAGCCGGCTTTAGCCTGGCCTGGTATTTTGCCGATCATCAACGCAGTCCAGCTAGTAGGGCTCGTTGGTGCTTTCGATTAGCTCTGCACGTGCTACAGCTGGCCCCGGTGTTGCGAGTTGGCGAATGCTTTGCCGTAGCGATTGGCGCTATCCGAAAGCGTCGAGACGATTTGTACTTTCAAGTGTTGTCAAACGAAGCCGATAATGCTATGCTGAGAATGTTCGAAGCGTTTACAGAATCGGCGCCGCAGTTGTTGTTGCAGTTGTCTATCATGTTGAAGAGTTGTGCCGTTACTAATAGTAGTAGTAGTAGTAGTAGTAGTATCAGCACTAGTGCTTTTAACGGAGAGGTTACTTTTAATCTAGCGTCGTACGTTAGTTTTATAACCGATTGGTCAGTTACAAGTACGCTTCAATGGCGACTGCAGGCTGTGTCCAGCTTGATATCGCTGTTCGCTTTGAGCTACGCTGTTTGCTCTTATCAGTCGGCTTTGAGGTCGGGCCGAATCGACAAGAAGAAGCTGAGCATACCAGCCTTTGTTGTCATGCTACTGTGGAAACTGTTTATTATCTTCTCGCGGGTAATGGCGTTATCCTTGACTGCGGCTACCCGACCCTTTCTTCTTATTGGCTTTCTAGCATGCCATTATGGCCTAATACTGGTCTGGATTATGTGCCAACGTACCGACTTCTGCAACGGCAAGAGGTTATTAGAGTTTTGCTATAATCTAGTAGTCTCAGTTGTCATGTGTTTCGATTATTTTAACGTGCTCGAAGGTCGCACTAGACTGAAGTATATCGTGTACTATTCGTTGGTTGGCATAGAGAATTTCGCTCTGCTTGGCATTTGGTTCTTTCTTCGCGACGAGTCTTTGGTGCCGTTCACGTATCAGTTTAACGTTTCATTAGTCCTCGTATCGATGGGACTGGGTTCCTTTTTCGTTGGCCTACTGTTCATGGCACTGTACTACATGTGTCTCCACCCGTCTGGTAGACTGCGCTGTTGTGTGCCATGCAAGGAATTGAGTCTCTGCGGTCATCGTTCTTGCAAAAGTAGGACCGATCTAACATACAATGTTAGTATGCAACAGACACTAAATTGTCATTCGAATACCTAAAGCCTAACTGCTCTTTTCTGCTAGTAATAGTGCCTAAATGTACATTGAATCGTCAAATTTACAAACGTCATGTGCTTGACATTTTGGAATCTACAATTTACTATCAGATTTAGTGTTTGTGGACTAGCAATCTTCGCCCCCCCCCCGTTTAGGAGGCAACCAAAATTTTTTTGAATAAACTAAATTTAGCTTTTGACATTGTACAGTCATTATTGTTAGTTTCTTAAGGAAAATGACGTTTTTAGCAAAAAAAGCATCGGCCCTAAAAGCCAGCTATCTAGCCTAAGATATCACCATTCCCTGCGAGCTTTGGCATCAAAGCCTCCCGTTGAGTCATGACTTGACCCCAACCTCTCCCTTTGATGTTCTGTTGCAATGACTCCCAAAAGACCCTTAGCATCCATCTCAGCAACTCCTCCATGAGTCTTCACATATCAGCAACTCCCCCCCCCTACAGCCTTCACATCTCAGCAACTCTCCCCATGAGCCTTGACATCTCAGCAACTCCCCCCAAGAGCCTTGACATCTCAGCAACTCTCCCCATGAGCCTTGACATCTCAGCAACTCCCCCCAAGAGCCTTGACATCTCAGCAACTCCCCCCAAGAGCCTTGACATCTCAGCAACTCTCCCCATGAGCCTTGACATCTCAGCAACTCCCCCCAAGAGCCTTGACATCTCAGCAACTCCCCCAAAGAGCCTTGACATCTCAGCAACTCCCCCCAAGAGCCTTGACATCTCAGCAACTCCCCCAAAGAGCCGTAGCATCTCAGCAACTCCCCATTTCTAAAATAATATGAGATTAACTATTTCCTTATTGCAACTTTCGGTTTAATGCAGGGCTAAAAATTTAAATCAAATCCAGAATATCTAAAGCAAACTATTGCTCTAACAATATAAACGCTTTTCTTTGTCTATTCCTATACGTACACGTTTCTTCCATATATTTTTGACATCCAACGTTAAACAAATTCTTAGAGAACTTGAAATAAATTATTTTTCACACTATTCCATATATCTTCTAACTGTTCCATTTTTATTCTTGAAAATGCCAGTGCTTTGTTTTGATGGCATTTCTTCTATTAACTTTATAGGCCATGGGACGAACCAATTACCTATGTATTCAATACTTTATAATCAAGTCTTGTATATCCAAGTATCGCAAATGCTGTTTATTAGGATCTTTAATCAAACTACTGACAGTACTATAGCTACCATATATCTTCGAGCATACTTATTTATACTTGACTAAAAGTGCTTTCAAAGCTTGCTAGACAATAATTCAGATTTTTTTTTTATGAAGCAATTTGCTTTCTGTTGTTATAAGCGCATTCTAGACATTCAGTTTTGTCTTAATTATTTGTTTATGTGTTTGTTTTTAACTAATTTGCTGCCAAGTTTAATTTTGAATAAAACATTTTAGCCTACTTTGTTTCCACTAGCTACGTGTACTTTATGTTATTGTTCTCAATTGTAAGTTGAAAAAATATAGGTTAGGTTTTTCGACTTCTCGTAAGTGAGAGGATTTTAGCTACTTAGTAAGTAGTATATAGTATAGAAAGTACTATTCAATTAATATCGTTGCGCACTTTAAGTGAAATTGTCGCACAACCAGCGAGAGGCATTGCTGCCCATTCCGCCGACTCCCCTGAGCAGGCACACAAGCGCCACGGATACGTACGCAGTCACACGCACAGGCACACACTCACACAGTAGTGTACAGCGGCCCTAACTTTACTTATCACAGTGAAGGAATGTACACTTCACTGTGCCTTGGGGGTTGGCCCTCAAGCTGGGCGTTAATTGCACGAGCAGAGCCAAGCCGAGATTCCAATTTAGCCCCAACTTAATGTGATTGCACTTGGAATCGAGCCTGGGCTGCTGGCACATCAGAGCACCGCGCTGGACCACTAAGCTACGCCCCCCCCCAAAGTACTATTTAATAACTATATAATTATTAGGTAGGGTCGTTTATCTTTTCTAGCAGGTCACATCAGCCAGATGTAATTGCAGCGGCTAATAAAAATGATTCAATATTTTTCCTAATTTTCATTGAAAAAGAGGCGCAGCCAATGATGACCGCTGAACAAGTATTTTGGCAGTCACCAGCCGCTTATTGGCCAGCCTATGTGCTAATCTCCTGCATAATATGGCTAATTATCTACCGGTTTGATGCTATAAATAGCCGAATATTTGGCGACACTTTCAAGCAATTGGCGCGCAATCAACAGTTGGAATGGCACAGTCGTGTGTGCTCAACTGTACACGCTATCCTGGCTTTCCTAATTGGAGCTTATTGCCTAGTTAAGCCTGAGCTGTGGCAATCTTCTATTAATGCTACTAGCTGGGTGATGACGCTTGGCTTGTCAGTCACGTGCGGCTACATGCTAGTTGACGCCCTGTACATGTTTCGCTATTTACGCGGCTGGGAGATGCTGCAATACCAGCTGCATCATTGGGTTGGCTTTGTTGGCACTGTTGCATTTCTTGCTCAACCGGCCGTGCACAGTTTCCTGTCTGTGCGCTACGTCACCGAGCTCAGCACACCGTTTGTTAATCAGCTTTGGTTCTTTAAAACAACTCGAACTGCTGACAAATATCCGAATTTGAATTTGCTGAATTCTTTAGTGCTGCTAGTGACCTTTGTTAGCACCCGGATAGCGCCGCTGCCCATCTACTGGTATCTGGTTGTGCGGGATAATATAGCCACAGATTTCATCATCTTCAGAGAGCGACTGCCGGCTGGAGTCAGCTATATTGTTCTTGCTTTTCTTATCGACTTTTTAAACATCTTTTGGACTAAGAAGCTCTTTCTCGGCGCAAAAAAGTTGATGCAGAAATATTTTGCTCGGAATGCTCCTCTTGACGGCGAAGTGAAATCGAAGTGATCACCAAGCTGATTTGATTTTCAAAGACCGCAAATAGTCCATCATTTTCGAGTTGTTCCACTTAAACAAAAAGACATCGAAATGTCTTCAATAAGACATTATGATAATGTAGAATCTGTGGGAAAATGAACGCCAACAGAAACATATAATGCATTTCTTCTTTGTGGTTGACGCGTTTCGTCAATTCAGCACACCAGTATGTTTAAGAGTAACAAACTGTACATTCCAAAGACGGGTCAAAACTCCGGTAGAGTTTCAAAACGAATCAAAGTGCAGAGCGGAGGGAGGGAGAGAGAGCAGACACGCCACTGCTCACAGTACTCTGAGTTCACGCTCCACCCCATTGCCAGCTGTACATTCAAGTTAGGTTTGCATTTTGATATACGAAGCTCCGTTTAAAACTACTTGTAGCTGGCAATGGGGTGGAGCGTGAACTCAGAGTGCTGTGAGCAGTGCCATGTCTGCTCTCTCTCTCTCCCTCCGTTCTGTGCTTTGGTCCGTTTTGAGGCTCTACCGGTCTGTTTGGAGCCGTCTTTGGACTGTACAGTTTGTTATTCTTAAACATACTGGTGTGTTGAATTGACGAAACGCGTTAACTGCAAAGAAAAACTGCATTATATGTTTCTGTTGGCGTTAATTTTTCTTACTTTTTGTTAGAAGAGCTACACTTCTATGGAATCTGTGATGAAACATTGCTAACAAAACAAATTCGTAGTTGAAGTCTAATTTATTACTTATTCAGCTGTCTTTGTGTAAAAATTATATTTCTGTTTACATGTGCCAGACTTTGCCAAATGTAAATTTCATTTATGATTCTTCATCAGCACCCTTGGATCTCTTTAGCCTTTGGTTTATTGTGTGATTTTGTGTGGACACTGTTTTAGTTTATAAGAAACTTTTTTTTTATTTTTATGAAAGCTGAACAAAAACCTGATATACAGTTCAAAGCTGCTCTATTAACTGAAACTATTATTTGTCTGACTCATTTTTTTACATTTTGCCCCTGTCTAATATTTTATTTTATTGCTTTTGAATTTGGAACACCCGACAGCTCACTGCTATCGCTGATAGTGACTGTGCTTATACACGTAATGATTTATTCAGTGTGTGTTTCGTTGCGACAGGCTTGCAGCTGCTTAATGACGAAAAAAGAATGCAAAAAATTAAACATTTTATTTTATTTCATTTTTAAATGTGCTTTGGATTTTGACTTGTTCTTTCACTTGCATAGCCAGTTTTTGAGTAAGAAAAGACAACAGCTAGCTACATGAAAAATAGCACTTGAAGTTCTGAAGACTCGCGCTGACAGGCAGCTTGTTGTGGACAGCTACCAGCAGCAGTCTTGAGACCTCTCTTAGTCTGTCAACTCTGTAGCTGGCGCCTCCTCTGTAGCTGGCGCCCCCTCTGTAGCTGGCGCCCTTCTGTAGCTGGCGCCTCCTCTGTAGCTGGCGCCCCCTCTGTAGCTAGCGTCTCCTCTGTAGCTGGCGCCCCCTCTGTAGCTGGCGCCCCTCTGTAGCTGGCGCCCTTCTTTAGCGAAAGAAGCAACAACTTTATGTTGAGAAATTAAACGAATTATTAAAGAAACTTTCAACCACGAACAAAAATATTTATTTCAGCTGCGCAGACAAAGAGAGACCGCTTTATTTACAAAGTACAAACGAACACGAAAGTCGCATAATTGGTCCTCATGCTACTAAATTGGAGCACTTTAGGCGGTGTCGCATCATTTTTTGGTTTTGCTCATTTCAACTGGAATTTGAGCCCAAAATTCAGCGCCAATTGGTGCTCCTCTGGCTATGGTAGTTTAACACGCGAACAAAGACTCGAATGGGACGCTCGGGTTGGCTCCTCGGTGCACGCAGTCTTCTGCTGTCTTGTCTGCCTAGTCTGCTGGCTCTGTCAGCCAGTCAGCTTGTTCAACGATCCAAAGAATCTTGGCGGCAGCTGGTGGTTCCTAACCGCAGCCATGGTTGTCATGGCTGGCTACATGCTCGCCGATTGTGTTGGAATGCTGGCCTACATGACTTGGAAAGAAATGGGTCCGTATCTGTTGCACCATTGTGTGGCAATGATCTGCTTTTTGTACTGCACGCACTACGGTATGCTGCAGTATTTTGTTCTGTTCCGACTCATCTCGGAGGTCAGCACGCCGTTTGTGAATTTAATGTGGTTCTTCCGGATCTCCGGCTATCGAAATAGGGCGCCGATGCTGAACTCTGTTAATTCACTGGTCCTTGCAGTGAGTGTTCCATCATCGGTGCTGGTTGCTTTTGGTTTCCTTGACGATAGATAATGTGATAGCTCTGCTTTCTCGTGGATACAAGCTGAGAATTATAGCTGTCTTTTCTCGTTAATGATACAGCTGTCTTCTCATCAAATTGATGTGCCACACCTTAAAAGATGAACTGAATAATACGAAGACGCCAACAGAAACACAGTTTCACAGCGAGCCAAAGTACAGAACTGAGGGAGAGAGAGAGAGAGAGAGAGAGTAGACATGGCACTGCTCACAGTACTCTAAGCTCTACTACTACTCTAATTTGGGTTTGTAAATTCTCTGATATACGAAGCTTCGTTTGAAACTCTAACGACGTCTTATGATAGACGAAACGCGTTGGCAACAAATATTTTCCTATATGTTTCTGTTAAAAATGATACGAGCTATTGACTCAGCTTTCACTCGCATGTTACTTAACTTCCAGGTATCATTCGCAGCCGGTCGAATCGTTCTAGTACCATTCTATTGGATCAAAGTTGTCACCTTTCTCACGGGTAGTGGCAAATTCTTCATATTTCGCTTTCCAATCACGTTCGCGTTGTGGACTCTGTTTAGCGGCCTACTAGACGTGCTAAATATTATTTGGTTTCAAAGAATTCTAATTGGAGGCCTAAAAGTCTGGCGTGGTAGCAGAAAAGTCAAGACAGATGGACCAACAGTTGATGCTGCCTCTAATGGTGTGGCCAGCAGCCCGACTCAGTAGCAGCTAATCCATATTACTAGGCTGTACCCGATTACCTAAACCGTGCAGATGTTTGTGCAATATAGAAATTTACTTTGCAAATTTGCATTTCTTACCTCTCGCAATGCACACACACACACATACGAGGTATATTCGCTGCAATTAAAAATTTTGCGCATCTTTTTTAATTTCATTACTACTAGTAGCATACGTGCAGGCATGCTTAGTTTTAAAAATATATTTTTGTCTTTTTACTCGTTTATTGACGTCCTGCACTTTCCACGCATTTGAGCGCGAAAAATGAAACTAGATATGTATTTATTTAAAATCTAGTCTTGGGAACTATGCAAGTAGTATGTAGCGTATGCACAGAAACTTATTGCCTGTCACAAATGAATAGATGATTATTTTATTCTCTTATTTTCTCAACACTATTAGTCTTAATAAATACTGTCTGCATAGATGCAGAATGCAAAGGTTGGTATTTCAAAACAATAAAACGCATTCTCTTATTTTTCTGAGCCTTGTACTTATATTTTTATTGATAAATAAACGTATTAGGATATGAAACAGGTTTAAAAAATTATTTGTTTGGCTTTCGGTTTGGTAAGACAAAAATAATAGCTTGTGTTGAATAAGGTGAAATATTTGTTTTTCATTATTTAAAACTTTATATACTCAGCAGAGTGGAAGGGGATTACTAGCAGTAGTCGCCTTGAACTTTCACCGCTTTTGGTGCGCCTCTTGCCAGCAGCATCTGGTTGCTATGGGCGCTATTTACAGCGCCCATTGTCTCCATTGCCCACCAGATCTTTGCGCGAGGCTGCTGTTGCTGCGACTGGTTCTGTTTTGTTGGCTGCTTGCTTGGTTGCAGAATTTGCCTTTGCTGCTGTTGCTGCTGCTGCTGCGATTGCGGACTATAGATCTTGGCGTCCGTAAATGAGAAGTTGTGCAAATTCTTGCCCCGATACTGCGGTGGTTGCTGCTGCTCCAGCTTCCCGGCGGTTGCTACGTCGCCGTCGGCAGGTCCCTGAGTAGCCGCCGCTTCGTATGTAGGGCGCCGCCAGCCGAAGAAAAGTCGTCCGCCGAACGAAGATTCCGAGTTGGCTCGCTGTCGAGACCATTCGGTCTCTGTGGTGGAACCTTGCGGCTGTTGCTGCTGCTGCATTCGCTGATTTCCTGCTGCTACACGCTTCCCAACGGGCGACTGGACGGTTGCTGAAGGCGGCGGCGGCGGCTGCTTCTGCTGTGGTTGAAACCGTTCGCTTATTGGCCGGTGACTCTCGTATAGTGGATTTTCAAAGTACCCGCTGCCATTCCCAGCGACCGTGTAGTTGCTAACGCTTGGCGCCTGAGACTGGGGTCGGGTGCGAACGGCTGGATAGTGATGGCCGACCACTGGTCGAGTCTTTACCCGGCTTCTCTGCCGACCGTCGTCCTCGGTGTGATAGTCGGTGACGTCGAACTGGCGGGCAGATTGGCTGTCGCTGTGTCTGGTTTGCTGCCGCTGCGGCTGTCCATTGCGCAGTCGGACATTTCCGCTGCGAGGTGTGCCCAGCAAGTAGGCATCCTGGTCGTGTTCGGGCGGAAAGTCGATCACCCGAGTCTAAAAAAACGTGCGAATCGTATCTACATGTATTATAGTCATTTTGCGCTGCTTGTCTTTGTCATACATAACATTTTTCGATGAAAAATTCGAATGGCAAGTGGATCAAATATTTGAGAAACGATGCTTTTAATATGCGCTCGATGGTCATGTTGATTGCAAACCATTCTGACTTGAATTGGAAAATGATGCCCCGTGGGGGGGGGCTTTGTGTGCTAGTTTGATTACTACATGTAATCAAGTACAAAATGTACTCTAGATAGTTTATTGGATGCGATTCCACGGAATTTCACCTTCTCTTCGTAGGCGATCGGGCCCGTACGAATCCTCTGTTGATAGTGCCGGCGCTGCTGCTGCATGTTGGTTTTGTCTTGCAGAGCTTCGTTGAATCGTTGCTTTGTCTTGGTAGCTCTCAGATTTTTTCTAGAAGCGTAGACTCAAGCCTTAGTGGATCTTTTTATTTCCTGCTCTCCATCGTCATCTTATGCTTAATTTTCTTTCCAGTCACAACAGGGGGGGGGGCTGTTTTTCATCTCACTCCACTTTGCTTTTTTGTCTGCTATTGCTTTCCTTCTCTGGCTCGTTTTTCTTTCTGCATGGTTAAGCTATCGCCCACTCTTTTGTTTGTACTCAGTCTGCACTTTCTTTCCTGCTCTGGATAGCCCCAGCTTCGGTGGCACTCATTTTTTGTCTTGTCCTTACCCTCAAGTTTTTTGGCGTCTTGCTGAGTTTGGTGGGTGCAGATTTACAGCACGCCTCGTGTACTCGGTGCAGAAATGAAAAGGTGGTCAGATCATTTTGTGTGTAGGAATGACTGGAGTCTGCTTCTGTTTACCGTGTCTGCTCGTTTCGAAGCGATAGCAACCCTTCTATTGCCTGATATTGCTATTTAGGACCTGGGCTGTCATCTGTCTGTCTTTCTGGCTTTCTGTGCATTTTACTTTGCTAATAAATTGGCGAAAATATTACTTTGGGTGAAGCTGTAGCTACACAACTAAGAAGGCTACCGGGCGTCTTTTCATGTCTATTATTTTTTAATAGCAACAGGACTATATTTATATAGGATAAATCTTGCTGTTTTCCTTATGAAAAACAACATTTTTTATATTTGATTGACGCTTGTTTTTGTAGGAATAATAAGCGGTGCTTTCAAAAACAATACTGTACGCATTCACGCACTCATAGTCAACAACCCCAAAACCAGTGGTCAATTTTTCACAGATCTCTTGTTAACGACTGCTAACATGTATGCTAAATTTCTGCATAACGAATCGGAACCTGGTCAGTTTAAATCCAGTCTAAAGTACATTTTGTACTGATCTTGCGGGGAACGTCACCATGACAACTGTCGAGGCACGCGCTCCGATCCAAGTTCTCCACGTGACTCAGCAGTCTGGGCGGACGTTTTCTTAGCCAATCAAGCATCGCAAGTGTAACACTCGCAATCGCAGCAATTAGGAGTGTAGTAGGTTGCCTAATGCATTATTAATGGTACGCAACGCTCAATCAGCTGGAACTGTAAAATCAATTATTCACACGCTCGTAAATTAACATCAGTTAAATCAACATCGTAAATCCTCAATTCAAGCACACTTCCATATGTTAGAGAGATGAAAAAGATTGAATTATGGATATAGTGATATTAATCACAAAAAGTCTGATATCATAATTACAGTATCTACTACCTACTGTGAGTAATGCATGTGATAAGTTCTTGCATTTTCACTACCTTAAACTTTCTCCGATACTCAGTTACAAATATAGTGCTGGAGTCTATAGTGCCCCCATCTCAGCAATTCCCCCAGTAAGCCTGGACATCTCAGCAATGTCCCCAGCAGTAAATCCAGTGGGTCAACTCAGATTCGCTATCACAAGCTGCGAGAGTTAAGCAGAGTTGGCACCGGTTAGTGCGTCGTAAAATATGAGCGAGAGGCAAATTAAGCTGAATTAGCAGATCTGAGCTGCCGTAGAAACAGATAAGAGTTGTAATCCACACAATGTCAGCACTGTAGATGTTTCACACCTGGTTTCCTTGGGTGCATAGATGATATACTGGACAAATGAAAAACGACAAGAATTGGCTTCAGATATTATCGCTACACACAAAAACTGTGCCAAAATAAAAATTGCACTTCTTCAAAAACACTTGATGAAAGATGTAACCAAGCGGTGAATAAAGAGAGCAAAACGTTTGCCACCTGTAAACATCCACCGGCCAATGCATCGAATTAAATATTGCCCCCCCCCAAAGCTGATTCACGCTGCCATCAAATCACACGACAGATGTACAAAAAGAAATGAAAAGTTGATGCGCAGTGGGCCAATTGTGCTTTGCAATACTTCTGGGTTGACATTTTTGTTAATCTAATCTAAGTTATGCAGCTGCAATAAAAATAGACCTTTAAATTTGATAATGACTATATGCGAGAGTACACGAATGTTAATTCGGTTTGGGAGCTACATTTCGTATATCTTCTGAGGCGGTCGGTCTCTGTGTCCAGATTGTAATTTAAAATAAAGGGTAAACACGCGCCGCATCCATACACAGGCGTGTGAGCTCAAAATTTGAGCTGAGTACACGCATGGTATGCCGAGAGATAGAGCGAATGGATAGCGAGTAGCATAGAGAGAGAGAGGATAAAAAGTACTCAATAAGAGTTGGTTTTCTGCCAAAAATGAGCGTCCAGCGTTGCTTAGCCTCAGAAAGACCCGCAGCCAAAGCAGCGAGGTGAAATACCTGCACGCCCTCTGCAACTGGGCCAACTAGAATACCGCGCGAAGGTTTCAGTAAATAAGAGCCTTGGGTTTTACTACTTATTCACTATTTTCTTCCAGGCTTTCACGCACATTTCATTTTTTAACTAAGGCGAATAGAAAACTTGGAAATTGCATCGCATTCATAAACTGTTTCAGTCTCTCCGCCTACTTCTTCTTATTTTGTCGTTTCTATTGTTTGCTGGTCCGTATAGGTTTAAACTGAGGGCTCTCTGGATAGAAAAGTGTCTCAGGTAGCTTTCAGTCTCGACTGAACAAGCGACTAAAAAAGTGGCCTTAACTGTGGATGCAGCGTTTTGAGAAGCGCAGCAGCGTTACTTAACTACTAAAATATTCAGGAGCAGATGCGATCAGGGCGTGGATCTGAGTAAGTGACCTTGAAGTGTACTGCCCAATCAAATCGGCTCTGCAATCTACTAATTAGCCATGGACGACTCGTACTACGATTCTATTGAGCCGAACGCGGCCACAACCGCTGGCCAGCAGCAGCAGCAGCTCCAGTCGGACAGCACATCGGCCGCTATAAAATCGCCCTCCGTAGACCTCACTCTCGACTCTCTGGACGGCGATTTAGACGACGATCGACGCAAAGACGTCGCCGACGAAGACGATTTTAGTCACGACCTGCTTAGTGACGACGCCGCGGGCGTAAAAGAGTGCGACTGCGAGGACAGTCTCGGCGCAACGTCGTCGGGTGCCGCCAAACTGCGGGCGAGCGTCCGGCAGCACGTGAACCATCGCGGCGAAAACATGCTACTGCCGAACGGGAGCAGCCGGGGCTCAACCCCGAGCACCACTGCTGGCGGGGGTGCGCCGAGGCAACGCGGTCTCTCCAGCGTTCGCTCGCAGCGGCACCGCCAGGAAGAGTCCGCGGCAGAGAAGCGACGAGCCTCTCTGGTTGAACGACAGCGCCGACTTCAGGGCTCAACGGTAAGCCGGGACCTCGCCGAACTGGACGCTCTAGGCCGGGTGTCGGCCATCTCCGACGAGCAGCTGGTGTACTTGCCGCACCAGTCGACCGGGCTGCCTCCGCAGTCGGTGTCTCGACTACCAGGCGGCTATACCGTATTGGGACCGGCTTTTGAAGAGTCACCAGTTGTGCCGGACTTCTCAGCTCCGTTGAGGAACAGTTCAACAGTGCTCGCAACTGGAGCCGCACTGAACGGCGCTAGATTTGGTGGCAGTCGGTGAGTTTAAGCAGGCTGTCCTAAGCCAGTTCTAGAAGAACTCGAAAACAATAATAAGATTGTTTTCGACAATTTCGATTGTTCCACCGCCCTGACTTTTCCTGCTCTGCCTTGAGTGCATCAGTTCCAAAGAAATATGTCTATTCTATACTAAATATTAGTACCAACAAACAAACAACTTTTTTACAGTAAGGACGTCACTGACAATGCCGCTCCAACGACGGGTACTTCAGCAGTCGCCGAAGAATGTCCAGAGTGTCCTCGACTGCGCCAGCGAATCGGCCAGCTCGAGTCGCAGGCGTCTTCCCTGTTGGAGCAGCTGAGCGCGTCGAGAGCTGTTGTAGAGGCCCTGACCTCGGCGACGGCCACAGGTGACGCTGGTGGCATCGCTCGCGTTGACAAAGCTCTGCTAGCGGAGAATCGAACTCTGCAAGCTCAACTAGACGCCGCGTCCGCTGTTGGCAACGATCTTGAGGATGTGCGTCGCGAATTGCGAGCCGCTGTTGCCGCATCGTCGCCAGCTGAGGCGGCTGAACTGTCCGCACGGTCGCGACTGCTTGAGCAGCGCTGCGCTGAGCTCACACAGAGCTGCGTAGATCTCAGGTGCGTTAATGAATTTTTTTTGCTTGTAATATAAAGACCTCTGAATATAAACAACAGATACTAAAGAACAGTCTGAATCCCCGATATAAACCAGGCACGCCAATCACCAGCTGCAGCTCAGTCTGGGTCGCGTCCGCGGCGTGCTGCCCGACCTCAGCGTTGCTGACATCGAACTGCTCGAACGACGCTGGTGCGACCTGCCGACTTCGATCGGTGACCAACTGGAAGATGGCGACATTCTTGCCGATCGGGTGCGCGACGAGGAGGGAATCTCGGATGAGCATCAGGTGGTGCAGTGCCTCTGGTACCGGCACCAAGTCACCAAGCGTAGCTTAAGCGCTCTTCAGCTGCGCTTGGCTTCCCTAGGCGTGTCCTCGGCCAACCAGCTCGCCCATCTGGACAGCCTGGCGGATTCCGCCGCCGCCAATGCAGCCGAGGTTGAGCGCCTTCGCGACCAGGTGGCCGTCAAGGATGATGCTCTGAGGGCGCTGGAAGTCAGCGGTGGAGGCGGAGGTGGCGGCAGCGCCGGCGGCGGCGGTATCTCGTCATCCGAGGCGAACCTCAGCCGGGTGCTGGCCAGCTTGGAGCGGCTCGACCATCTGCGACCGGCAACGGCGGCCGCGGCTGCAGCTGCTGCTGCTACTTCTTCAACGACTAAGGAGCCACCGTCAGCTGAGGTTGGCGAGCTGCGCAACCAGCTAGACGTCTACCGGGAGAAGCTGCGGATGATGGCCGACGAGAAGGCCCGCCTAGAGGAGGCTCTACAGGCGGCCAGCGGCCTGGAGGAGACCAAACGCGAACGCGACGGCATAGCGGCGAACTTCGATCGGGTTAACCGGCGCTGGGAGGCCGACAAAGAGCGACTTGACCGGCTGACCGCAGAGCTGGCCGCGGCCAAAGAGCAGGCACAGGAGCTGCGCAGCTTCGAGTTCAAGTTTCAGGCCGCCGATGAAGAGAGGCGGAGCCTGCGCGATCAGGTGCGGGCGCTGACTGACCAGCTGACCAGCTCTGGCAGAGACGTTCGCGACCAGATTAGCGGCAGGTGAGACCACAACTCAGATGTCTCTCTGAGGAGTTTAGGTTTTTGACAAGGATATAACTGTTTTTAGCGGAGTAGTCTTAACTTACCTGTTCTTCCGCTGGCTTTGAGTGGCTTGTTGCTTAGCTTAAATGACTAAATGAGTACAAGTAGTAAGAGTTTTGACTCAACCATTGCACAAAACATCCGTGACCCAAGTTTGCCTTCTGACCATTGCCTATTAGGGACGAGGCTCTTCGCTCCGCGGTCAGCGAACGCGACGCCGCTCGCCATGAAGCGTCGGAGCTGCGCGCCCAGCTGGAAGCGGAGCGCCAGCGCCAACAATCCGAGCGCCAGCAAGCGGAGTCTCGCGGCGCCGATCTGACGGCTCTCCGTCGGGAGCTCGAGTTGAGCAGACGAGTCGCGGCCAATCAGGAGGCGGAGAAGGATCGCCTGATGGAGGAGCTAAAGAGGCTGGGCTCTGCCGCGGGTTCCAGCGAGTCGGCCGTACGTGAGCTGCGCGCTCGCTGCGACCAGACCGTCGGGCACCTGCGCAAGACGCTCCAGCTTGTCTCCGTGCCGGAAGAAGAAGCCGACGACGACAATGACGCTTCAATCGGCACTTTCGACGGAAAAACCCGGCTGGAATTGCAGCGGGCGCGTCAAGCGCTGGAGGAACTGGAGCGCGCGGCCAGGGACGCCGAGTGGCGCCTCAGCGACACGGCCTACGGCTCTATGGACGCTAATGCTAGATCCGTCGGAGTTGCCGCGACCATCGGTAGCGGCGCGCCAGGCGCTTCGGCGGCTCAGGCGGCGCTGGAGTCGACCCGGGCCGCCGCTGCAGAACTGCGCGAGCGGCTACGCGCAGAGGAACGCCGGCGCGCTGACGAGGTTGGCCAGCTTCGCGAAGCGCTCGGCGCCAGCGGGGCCCGTCTGCGCGCTGAACGTAAACGTGCAGAAGCGGCCGGTCGCGAGGCCGAAGCGACGGCGCGCCGATTAGAAGCGGCTTCGGCGGAGGCCGCCGCCCTTCGTGCCTGTCGCGATCAGGCTGAGCAGTTGCGCGCTGAGCTGCGCGACGCCACGGCGCGTTTGGACGCCGCGCGCGAGTCGAACTCACAGCTACAGTCGACCTGCGCTCTAGCGCAAGAGCGGCAGGCGGCGGCCGAGGCCGGTCTGCAGCAGCTGCGCGTCAAATGCGCCGAGCTGACGCGCGACAACGAAGAGCTCGGCCGCGTCTCGGCCGAGGGTGGCGACAAAGCCGAAGCTCTGGTGAATGTTGTTGAACGATTGAAGAACCGCGCGGACAAGCTGGCGCTGGACAATCGAGCTTTGGCCGGGGAGAAACAGGCGCTGAAGGAGTCGCTTCAACAGGCGGAGGCCGACTGGCAGCTGGAGCGGCAAACGCTGGTGACCCGCAGCGAAGCGCTGAAGTCCAAGTCGGACCAGCTGAAACGCGAGCTCCGAGAGCGCGCCAAGGAAGCCAACGAAGCGGAGTCGATGCGACGTCAGCTGGAGCGCGCGGAGGCGGCGTTGTCAGAGGCGGAAAAGTCGGCCTCGGCGGCAAAGAAACGCGTCGCCGAGCTGGAAAGCTCCATCGGGGAGCTGCAACGGCGACTGTCGCAGCTGGAAGAGTCGGAAACCGCCAGGAGGTCCTTAGCAACTGAACTTGAAGCTCTACGCAACCGTTTGCAAGCTGCTGAGACGAATAGCAAAGAGCGGGAGGCCCGGTTTAAGCAGCGAGAATCGCAGCTGAC
The DNA here is from genome assembly GCA_002269645.1 of Macrostomum lignano. Classification (NCBI taxonomy): domain Eukaryota; kingdom Metazoa; phylum Platyhelminthes; family Macrostomidae; genus Macrostomum; species Macrostomum lignano. Next base: position 231,044 of record NIVC01000011.1, on the reverse strand, counting down.
CGCTCAGCACAGGCAGCGGGTGGCCGAGCTGGACGCCCTGGTCAGCCAAGAGCGATCCCAGCTGTCCGCCGTCAAGTCCAAAGCGGCCACGCTCGAGGACGAGGTTGAGTACCTCCGGGGCCAGCTGTCTCGGGCCCGCAAGCAGCAACAGCAGCAGCAAAATCATCAGTCGCACGGCCTGGGCCACGCCGATCAGGTCGAGCAGCTGATTCTGCGCTCGCAGTCAAAGGCGCAGCAACTGCTGGCCGGAAATCCGGACCTAGTTCGATCGTTCACTCCGGACAGTCATCTGCTGTTAAGGTCGTCGGCGGCTGCCTCGCCAACGGGTTCGTTTGTCAACAACAATCAGCATCAGCTGGACTGAGTGCAGCCTGTTTGGTAGTAAACTGGCTTGACGCATACTGCCTTGAAAGTTGAATTTTCATTCTGCCACTAGTCAGTTTCATTACTATCGTAGCTTAACTCGTAGCTTTGGCTTAGTAGTTGAATCACTATAAAATTACCGAAACTTAGTTGCTGCACTTTAGCACAGGTGGAATTAAAATTAAATATATCAGCGTATTATTATCATGAAAGTTATTTTCTTTGCACTTTGTATCCGTATTTACAACTGTGGTTACATACCTAAAACGCGACCCTACGCGACCCTACGACCCTATGAATTTATTACACACATTTTACTGTTGATTTTGGAGCAGAAAAGAAACAATATGGAGCCCAAATTTAAGCTGCCAGATCCCTGTTTTAGCTACCAAAAGCAATACTCAAAAGAAACTATAAAAACTTACGAGTGTGTCCGCCGCAGGACTGTCAACAGTTAAAGAAATCAAAGAGGAAAATGACAGTGCATCTGGCAGCCGAGAGCCTGTCTCTGTCATCGGCCATGCGCACCGCCGGCTTCTGCTCAACCAACGCGCTGATGCAAAGCGGCTTTGTCTCTGCCATTGAGGACCTGCTCAAACTGCTGCTCAGAAATTCCTACATTTTCGGCAGTTACGCCGACAGTTGGGGCTCTAATTTGAGTCGAATCGACGGCAGCGTTGCTTCCGATTCCGACATCGACTTGACTACTATCATCGCTGACTCCGACGCGAATAAGTTGATACATCTTCACCCACATGTCGCCGATGGTCAGTGGGCTAGAATTTGTCGCGAAGAATGCAAGCTGAGCGCGCCTGCCGAGTACGAAGACGGGAACGTCAAGGCATGTGTCGATAGTGAGTGGGTGCCTCTAGGGGTTGAAAGGAGAAAGGATTGCCCTGACGTGTCTCCTGGGTTTGGATCTCCTGGGTCTTGCACGATTTTGTTCATGAGGCATAATGCCTGATACATCCCGAGCTAAATTTTGTTAATAGTACGTGCACTATCTGAACGATGAGTGAGTCATTTCGACTGCACTGAGTGAGTGCCAGTCTACGCACGTATTCGTCAGATTTTTCTATTTGCCAGAAAAGTTTTACTGTACGGTGGTTTTATTTGTTTATTGACAAGTGTCGAATCTACCTAGATGCGATTTCTTCCTTGTCTAAATGTTGCAGTTTCGGCACCGAAAATCCCAATAAAATAGTCGCAATACCTGCCAGCTATTGATCTGATTTTGGCGTATCCCTGCTGCGGCTACCCCCACATCGAGCTGTTACGGCCCGGGTACAGGACTTTCATGTCGGATGACATCATGGAGGCGCTTAGAGAGGAGGTCTTTGGAGAGTCGCCAAGGTGTCACGCCGTCAACACTGCACCACCGGGTCTCGACGGCAGCCGGCTGCGAGTGAGCACAACTTTACTTGAGCGATCCATCATGCAAAACCTCACTACAGTGCAGGGTCAATTTTTTATTCTCGTCAAGTTCCTCATCAAGAAGGTGATCAGCAGTAGAGTAGCCGGTCTGAAGACTTATGTGGCAAATAATCTGCTGTTCTACATGCTGGATGAAACACCGCCAGAGGACTGGAAGCCGGAGAACCTGCTGACGTTCGTGCAACAGTCGCTGGATATGCTAGTTGCACTGATAGAGAGCTCAGACTTGCATCATGTGTACATGAGACATTTTTTCTCCGCGACGCTAGGATATTCTTTAAGCAAGAGCACGATTCAAAGACAAGGATAGTTGAGGCGATTCGTCAGTCGTCAGCTAACTTGATCAGAGACCTGGCAGGGTTTCGAGAGCTGCTACCGAACTTCCGAGTCAACGTGATATTCTTTTCTTTCTTGGCTAACAACATTCTTAAACTGGAGCTGCTGGATTCGGCTGATCACAGTTTTTCTAGGCATTCCTATCATGGTACGATCAGAAAGGCTGATGAAATTTATCGAAACATCAAGAATGAAGCTCTGGTTGGCTTCGAGTCAAACAGCTTGATACAACTTTTGTTGAATGTCGAACGAGTGATTCCAAGCTGCGCCCCGGTGGCAAAGGCCTGCCTCAGAGCCGCCGCTCTCTTCAAGATGGGCCGTCTGGTCGAGCCCGAGCTGCTGGAAGATGGCCCAACCAGTGCATCGCTAGGCTACATTCGGTGTCCAGAGGATACGGACAATTGTCTGACTGTGTCTTCGGCCAAGTCGATCGCGTTAACAAAACTGCAGCAGATTCGGTGTCTATGTGTGACGGTCTCTGGCAACAAGATAGTAGACTGTCCAAAGCTGGTAGAAAACTTTTTTCCGCTTTTTTGTCTCTTTGAGAAGCGACTGCAAGGCTGCAGAGTCAATGCGCAGCAATTGCTAGCGGCTGCAATGTCCGGCCCGATTAGCACAAAGCTTTTCATCTCGGATGTAAGTGGCAAGAAAATGCGAAACTGCATATTGGTTCTTTGTTATATATTCATCATTATTATCGCGTCACTGGCAAATATTACTTCAATTTTAGGCATTCGTGTACGACATTAGGAGCAGAAGCTTTGCTAGTGGCCTTCATCGCTTGAATATTTTTATGCAGACTAGAGTTCCAGGACAAACGCATCGGCTGCGAGACGTGGACGACGCCGAAGATGCTAGCGAGGCTGAATGAAACAGAATTTCAAAGTTCGAAATGAATGACGAATGCAAATGCTAACATAATTAAATGTTTCGAATAGATAAACAGTAAATAGTGTTACAAATGCGCTAATTCAGGTGTAATTTTTGCTTAGTTAAACTTCGCTCGTATTTACACTAAATAGATATGCGGCTTAAAGTGCAGTTAAAAGACTGCGATTCCTTGCGCCTCGAGAGCAAAACTATCTATGGCACAGACAAGGCAAACTTTTGGATAGGCAAAGTTGAAACAGAGTTTGTTACTAACGAGACTTTCAAGCGAATCAGTCAGATAGATAAAAGGTTTACCAAACTGTCGCGGTCGAGGCTTAAGTTAAGCAGCGTTCAGCAAAGCATTCTTCATCGCGGTATTATCGAGACAGCACACTCCTACACAGCCTGAAAATGGAAGCCACCGAGGGTGTTCCACTCGAACAGCTGATTCGCGAGGCTCGCGGCCAAAGCCGCCTCCTGGATCATCCTCGGCCGCAGTACCTTTATTACAAGAACGTGGATCGCAAGCAGAAGCAAGACATACACCGCCTGCCATGTGTTGTTCGCGGCTGCGAAGAGATGTGCAAGTTCCTACACCCGGTCTGTCACCATCACGCGCGCACTGGTTTTCACGTCGACCTGAAAGAATCGACCATCCCCGGAGCCGGCTTGGGCGTCTTCATTTACAAATCGGTTCGGGCAGACACTCACCTGATGGACTACACTGGCGTGTTGCGGCCCAACGATGAACTGCACGCGGCCTACGAGGAGGCCGGCACGCGCAGCTTCTACAAGATCAGCGTTGACAACGAAAACTCCATGGACGGTCGAAGCACGATCTGCGGCCTTGGACGCTACGTCAATCACAACCCGGATCCCGAGCAAGTCAACGTATTCTTCCAATACGACCCGGACCTGCTGCACTATCGCATAGTGACCAGCAAGGACATTGTTGTCCCGGCTGGCGGAGAGGTCGAGCTCTTTGTTGACTATGGCGAGAACTATTGGTACGATATCGAGCCAAGCAAACCTCTGTCGCGTTCGATGGACACGGGAACGGAAGAAGATGAGGAGCCTGAGTCCTTCATCGAGCCGGAGGACTGGCCAGTGTTCCCGGCTTATCGGTCCATTGTGCACGATCCTAATTTCCCCGTGTGCCCCAGCTTCCACCTGCCGCAGCTGCTCGAGATGTGCTCCCAGCATCGCATCCTGTTCCCTCTGCCGTGTCCGCAGCTGATGGACCCGGACTACATGGATCTTCGCAAGCGCCAGACAGTTGCCGAGATGGAATGCGTAGTGCGCGGCTGCAACAGAATTTGCACTTTCACGCATCCGGTCTGTCGTAGCCATCTGGCCTCGTTCAACATCCAAGTGAAGACGTCAACCGTCCCAGAGGCCGGCAAAGGCGTCTTTTTGACAGCTTCGGTACGAAAGAACACAATCATAATGTCGTTCACTGGCTGCTTCCGCAATCGCCAGCGAATCTACCGCCGGTACGCGGACTGCAGCGCGCCCTACTACTACGTGTTCGAGGGCTGCGACAACTTCTGCATCGACTCGCGCAGCAGCCTCGGCGGCATCGCTCGCTTCATCAATCATCATCCGAACCCGGACGAGGTCAACGTCGAGTTGGTCGCCGAGAAAGGTGAGACGTCGTTCTACATTCAGACGGTTAAGGACATCCTGGTGCCGCGCGGCGGATCTGTGGAGCTGTTCCTTGACTACGGCAGGAAGTATTGGACCCCCGAGCGCACCTGCCGCTGGCCCGAGCCAACGCCCAACACCACTCCGGTCACTGACAGCTCAGCTGCTGAGCCATTTGTGGAGAATTTCCCCTGCGTGCCGGCTTACGAGTCTATTGGCTGATGATGCACCTGCGAGTTCTGCTCGAGCGATTTTTGTTTTCCTGTAGAAACTTTACCAAATCTCCAGTCCCCAAACCTATGAAAGAGAGGGGTTTTGCTATTTTTCAATGCGCATTGTTGCTCATCAATTGAGAACCGAAGAAATGGCTTTGAAAGAAGATGAAAGTCAAAAAACATCAGTTTAGTTTTGACACCTGCCTTCTCCCGCCGTCTAGAAGAAACAATCCCAAGAAATACATTTGCTTTTTTCTGCTTTTAAACGACTTCTTGTTTCTCGACTGGTGATTTTTTTGAGAACCAAGGGGCTTTAGCACCAAGGGGCTTTAGCACCAAGGGGCTTTAGCACCAAGGGGCTTTAGCACCAAGGGGCTTTAGCACCAAGGGGCTTTAGCACCAAGGGGCTTTAGCACCAAGGGGCTTTAGCACCAAGGGGCTTTAGCACCAAGGGGCTTTAGCACCAAGGGGCTTTAGCACCAAGGGGCTTTAGCACCAAGGGGCTTTAGCACCAAGGGGCTTTAGCACCAAGGGGCTTTAGCACCAAGGGGCTTTAGCACCAAGGGGCTTTAGCACCAAGGGGCTTTAGCACCAAGGGGCTTTAGCACCAAGGGGCTTTAGCACCAAGGGGCTTTAGCACCAAGGGGCGCCAGCACCAAGGGGCGCCAGCACCAAGGGGCTTTAGCACCAAGGGGCTTTAGCACCAAGGGGCTTTAGCACCAAGGGGCTTTAGCACCAAGGGGCTTTAGCACCAAGGGGCTTTAGCACCAAGGGGCTTTAGCACCAAGGGGCTTTAGCACCAAGGGGCGCCAGCACCAAGGGGCGCCAGCACCAAGGGGCTTTAGCACCAAGGGGCTTTAGCACCAAGGGGCTTTAGCACCAAGGGGCTTTAGCACCAAGGGGCTTTAGCACCAAGGGGCTTTAGCACCAAGGGGCTTTAGCACCAAGGGGCTTTAGCACCAAGGGGCTTTAGCACCAAGGGGCTTTAGCACCAAGGGGCTTTAGCACCAAGGGGCTTTAGCACCAAGGGGCTTTAGCACCAAGGGGCTTTAGCACCAAGGGGCTTTAGCACCAAGGGGCTTTAGCACCAAGGGGCTTTAGCACCAAGGGGCTTTAGCACCAAGGGGCTTTAGCACCAAGGGGCTTTAGCACCAAGGGGCTTTAGCACCAAGGGGCTTTAGCACCAAGGGGCTTTAGCACCAAGGGGCGCCAGCACCAAGGGGCTTTAGCACCAAGGGGCGCCAGCACCAAGGGGCGCCAGCACCAAGGGGCTTTAGCACCAAGGGGCTTTAGCACCAAGGGGCTTTAGCACCAAGGGGCTTTAGCACCAAGGGGCTTTAGCACCAAGGGGCTTTAGCACCAAGGGGCTTTAGCACCAAGGGGCTTTAGCACCAAGGGGCTTTAGCACCAAGGGGCTTTAGCACCAAGGGGCTTTAGCACCAAGGGGCTTTAGCACCAAGGGGCTTTAGCACCAAGGGGCGCCAGCACCAAGGGGCGCCAGCACCAAGGGGCGCCAGCACCAAGGGGCGCCAGCACCAAGGGGCGCCAGCACCAAGGGGGCACCAGCACCAAGGGGCGCCAGCACCAAGGGGGCGCCAGCACCAAGGGGCGCCAGCACCAAGGGGGCGCCAGCACCAAGGGGCGCCAGCACCAAGGGGCGCCAGCACCAAGGGGCGCCAGCACCAAGCATCAGTGGCTACATCATTTGTTGCAGATACTAAATGCTTAGATAATGATAAAAAGTCAAAAAATTTCTGTAAAAGTTTTGCATTATCGGACGGCTTTTATTAACAGACGCGGTTGTCTTACTAAAGCTTCATGAATTAATATCAGTTTTATATTTGCCGACAAAAGGCTGACAGACCTGGGGAGCTAAAGCTTATTTGGTAAATCATCATAGTGAATAGGGTTAGTGCCTGGACAGAATTCACGTCGAGAAAATGTCGGGTTGCACGGGTAAAACCGCCACTACACAATTGCTACTTACGAGTAAGTTTGCATTTGATATACGGTCAAGAAAGCTGATTGATGAAAAAATAGTCTCAATAAAAATGGTAATGCAAAAAGAAGCGTCAAATGAAAATGTGCGATTAAATTACTTTACTGCTCGACAACAACTATAGAATAGGTGAGCTGATGAGAAAGCCTAATTCCCAACTATCATCGGATGGAGAGTATGACAGATGACCGCGAAAGATACTCTCGTATTACTTATATCTAGTACTTGTCTATGATGCAAATTGCACACACGAAGATAGACAAGTTTTTGTTAAAACGCGCGATAATAAAAAACGAAATGTTTTGTTACAATATTCAAATAGAATGCAAAATTTGGAACCTCGAAGCGGGATGGACAACGAAATGCAAGTTGAACGATTTTCAGTACAGATGACTCTTTGATGAACTATCATGGAGATAAGTTTCTTTCAGCAGTAGAAAAAATATTATTTAAATATCGTATCGGTTGCTAAGGTATTATGAAAACGCTGAAAAAGTAAAGCTGAAGAACATCGAAAATCCGATAGCATGAGATGCAGAGCTCGCCTCAGTTTAAAAAAATATTATTTTAACTTTCCATTGGACGGAAGTTTCTTAGCTGCTGCAGGTGAAAACGGAGACACAAAAATGTAATTGTCAGCAAAGCTCTAAATTTCACGACAAACTAATATTGCCTGAAGACGAACAGAGAGTAGTGTTGCAGAAATTGTGACTTCAATGCCTCATATCAGGTCTGAAAATGTCATTAAAAACAGCTAAAAGTTCAATCGAAAGGATTAGGAGAAAATTTGATTTAAACAAATATAGATAGTTAAGGCCGCGTCATGCTACTTGGCTTAGTGCAAATATAAGTAGTATTGTCTAACACATCACTCCGCATCTTTAGCTAGATAACTTTAATAAAATTCCTTCATCAAAGAATGCTGCAGACGGCACACTTTCTGACTGACACGGCGCCAGAGCGCGGCGCGCCACCGGCGCCACCGGCGCCGCCAGGGGTCGGAGTTCGATTCCCGGCTGAGCTCAAATCCGAGGTGTAGCTCACGTTGTCGCGTCCAGCAGCGGCTGCAGCGGCTGCAGCGGCAGCTACGGCGGCTGCGGCGGCGGCCGCGGCAGCGGCGGAACCCGGCGTCAGGTCGTGCTGACCGCCGCCTCGCGTCGGCGTCAGATGATCCAGCGAGTTCTTTGTCGAGATGGAGTGCTGACTGGCCGACACGAGTCGCGGCTCCGCGTACTTCCCGACCTGGGCGAGGATCTCGAAGTAGCGCGCCTGCGTGTCCGCCTGCCGGCCGGAGCCGCCGTGGCCGCCGACGCCGTTCATGTCGATGTAGACGTAGGGCGACAGCACGAGACTCAGGGAGCCAGGCGGCGGCCACACTGTCCGCTCCAGCATCACAGGGATGATGGGCTTGCGCAGCAGGTCAGCCAGGCACAGCTCGCGCACACAGGCCTGCGAGCAGGCGAACTTCGGCGTCACGCAGGCCAGAACGCAGCGGCAGCCTCTGAGCGCCTTGTCGATTCGAGCGTTCAGCAGGTCTCCGCCGCCGAGCTGGCCAACGTCCATCCAGCAAGCGAAGCCCTGACGCTCCAGCAGGTCGCGGAGTAGCCGCACAGACTCCTGACTGTCCCACTGGTAGCTGATGAACACCTGGGCGTCCAGGCGTCCTTCGTCTTCCCGTTCGGCGTCGATGGCGTCAGCGATGTCGCAGCGGCCGAGCTCCACCAGGCAGGCCTTGGCCATGTCCACCGCGGAGTCGCTGTTGCCGGCCGAGATCACCCAGTCGGCCAGCAGGATCAGGGCCGGGTTCAAGTCCTCGTTGAACCGGTGCACGTCGCCGGATGAGTAGCCCAGCCGCTCCGCTAGCGCCTGCCAGTCTTGACCGGGCGGTGCGCCGTTCAACAGCTTGGCGGCGGACTTCATCCACTGCGGCAGGCAGTGGCCTTTCTGCACCTCGATGTTCCAGATGTCCGCGGACAGCACGTGGTAGGGGATGAGCGGCGGCGGATGGCGACCACCGCGTCCTCCACTCTGCTGCGGATTGGGGAACCACCGACGCCATCGGGCGGTTTTCAGTCGCCTGTGGCCGCAGCAGACCAGCTTGGAGCTGAGGCACTCGTCCAGGCTGAGGAAGTGCAGGCACTCCTGCTGCTGGCAGGCCTCCTGACTGTGTCGCTTGCAGGCGACGCCGCAGGGGCAAGCGACGCTTAGGCTGAAGGTGACGCGTTTCAGCCAGATCTGTCGAATCTCTTCCAGCGTGGACTCCAGGAACTTGCGCAGCTGCAATGCCAAAGTATGCGTACTTTTAAATACAGGCCTAATTGGTTAACCACAGCAATTAAACTCACCTTGGCAACTACGGCCACATCTGGCGGCTCAGAGGACAGGCAGGAGGTGGGCGGATGTTCGGAGATCAAGTCGGAACTCGTCACTCGTAGACTGACACCTGTTGTTAATGAAAAACAGAGAAAACTCCATTCTTGCTGATGACATGTATATTCAAGTAATAAACTATTATCTTGTAAGAGGCCTGGACTTGGATTTGGTATGCAGAAACACAAAGTTAGACCGGTCTACTATAGACAGAACGAGGGTAGCTAGACCATAGACTATAGATTGAACTACCCAAGTCCGGACTAGCTAGTCTGGACTAAGCTTTCTGCATACGGCCCATAGTGAGGCTGAGTTGACCAAAAACCAGAGCTTTCAATATTGTAGAACTTTAGCAACCACACTGACATGAATGTATGTAGATTGAAACTTTAGAAAGTTATCTTGGATAAACACTTGTATAGGCATCAACGTAATCGACAATCTTTGCCTGAATCTAGAAAAAATAGAAGAGAGCCAAGAGCAAAGCACTGCTGCATCATGAGTACGTCTGGGCTAATGCAAATATTTCTTACCAAGAAAAACTTTTTTCGGGAAGTGCGAACTAAGCAGAGTTGGACGGAGGGGGCTGCTCTGAAGTGAACTTGGCCATGGCATACAATCCCATCTATCCAGGATGCGATATGGTAGGGAAGCAGAGAGAGACACGCGGACAGGATGTTAAGACAAGGTATAAGACTGGGGGACACAGATGCTGAGCTAGGAAGATGAAGCGAGTGAGACAGCCAGACAGAGGGGAAGGGGGGACAGAGGCGAAGGTAAGTTTGAGCACCTTTGAGCATAAAGGAAGAAGAAAAATCGATTGCACATGAGCTGGCTGGGCTGTGAGGAGTGCCCAGGCCTATCGTGAAGGGCGAGACGGCCAGAGAGGAGGCAAAGCATCGGCAGTTGGCAGACCAGCGCGCTTTTATAAAAGTCCAACATTTTTTCCTGCATTTTAACACTCTAATCATATCACTCTAATTGAATTGTCAGTTGTAAGAGCGTTGAGGCCCGGAGGTACTAATCATGAGGGTGTGCTTGACTACGACATGATCATAGGGATTGGGCTAATTAGTTAGAGAGTGAAGTGTGGAACTCTGACAATTATTAGGAAAGACAGCTAACATAAAAAAGTACACGCTTGTTAAAGACATGCTTGAGAATCAAGACATCAAGATTAATCGAGTTGCAGGTAACACATGAAAGTTAAGCTGAGTTGACTGCGGTTAATAAACGCTGTGATTCAAGCATCCTTATTGCATTATCATATCAGACAACCCTCACCTTGATCCACGCCAGCCTGTAAGCGGACAGCTCAAATGAGCAGTCATGCTCCTGATCGAGGAAGAACCAAGCCGCGTTGGAAAACAGAACTGGGTTGCGGCCGCCCAGCTCCTGCGACCAGCGGATGAAGCGGCAGATGAGACGCTGGAACAGGCCGTCTGCAGATTGCGGGGTTGGGTTGCTTAATTATATTTAGAATATAAAAAAGAGGGAGATGAAGATAGGGAGATGAAGAGAGGGAGATGAAGAGAGGCAGATGAAGAGAGGCAGATGAAGAGAGGGAGATGAAGAGAGGGAGATGGAGAGAGGCAGATGAAAAGAGGGAGATGAAGAGAGGCAGATGAAGAGAGGGAGATGAAAAGAGGGAGATGGAGAGAGGCAGATGAAAAGAGGGAGATGAAGAGAGGGAGATGAAGAGAGGCAGATGAAGAGAGGGAGATGAAGAGAGGGAGATGAAGAGAGGCAGATGAAGAGAGGGAGATGAAAAGAGGGAGATGAAGAGAGGCAGATGAAAAGAGGCAGATGAAAAGGGGAGATGAAGAGAGGCAGATGAAGAGAGGGAGATGAAGAGAGGGAGATGAAGAGAGGCAGATGAAGAGAGGGAGATGAAGAGAGGGAGATGAAGAGAGGCAGATGAAGAGAGGCAGATGAAAAGAGGGAGATGAAGAGAGGCAGATGAAGAGAGGGAGATGCAGGAAGTAGAGACTTAACATCGCTGCTTCACTATATAATAACTCAATTTTTCCCAACAGAACCCATGGTGACGTGATGAGACAGCAGCATTTCAGTTCTCGTTCCCGGACACCTTTGTCAACTCTCTCATCGATTTTTTCAAGGCCTCAGTAAAAAAAATTCCCAGTGAAGCTGGTGTTCGAAGAAAACTCAAAAGGATTGATTTCTCCGTATAAAAGCCTTTTGGATTAAATTTTATGGACAGAATCTGCGACATTGACTCGCAGATTGAATAGGAAATTGAGACTAGATGCGTGACAGAAGCTGGAATTGATTAATTACTCGTAAAATCGAACATATCTTCGCGTCTACCTCAGTGAAGCCAGGAAAAGTCTGAAATATCGAATATGCTGGCTGCTCTTTGGTGAGCTGCAAATCCACTATTCAAAAGAAATTGTGGGCTTGTATGACGCATTTTTTGATCATGAAGCTGAAAGAATTTGCTACAGGTAGAGTAGGAGGGATTGACGTAGATGAGAAAGATTAAAAGGTGGGGTAGAGTGGGAGAGGGGGAGCGAGGTAGCTAGGGTAGAGTGGGAGAGAAGGATAGGTAGCTAGGGTAGAGTGGAAGAGGGAGAGAGTGGTAGCTAGGGTAGGGTAAGAGAGGGAGAAAGGTAGCTAAAGTAGAGTGCGAGAGGGAGAGAGAGAGCTAGCTAGGGTAGAGTGGGAGAGAAGGATAGGTAGCTAGGATAGAGTGGGAGAGAAGGATAGGCAGCTAGGATAGAGTGGGAGAGAAGGATAGGCAGCTAGGATAGAGTGGGAGAGAAGGATAGGTAGCTAGGGTAGAGTGGGAGAGAAGGATAGGTAGCTAGGGTAGAGTAGGAGAGAAGGATAGATGGCTAGGGTAGAGTGGGAGAGAAAAAGATGTAGCTAGGGTAGGGTGGGAGAGGGAGAGAGAGCTAGCTAGGGTAGAGTGGGAGAGAACGAGAGGTAGCTAGGGTAGGGTGGGAGAGGGAGAGAGAGCTAGCTATGGTAGAGTGGGAGAGAACGAGAGGTAGCTAGGGTAGGGCGGGAGAGGGAGAGAGAGCTAGCTAGGGTAGAGTGGGAGAGAACGAGAGGTAGCTAGGGTAGGGCGGGAGAGGGAGAGAGAGCTAGCTAGGGTAGAGTGGGAGAGAACGAGAGGTAGCTATTGTAGAGTTGGAAAGGGGAGAGAGTTAAACCTGGGGAACACGAAAAGCAGACTGCCATCGCAAAGAAGACAAGAAACGAGAGAGAGGTTGAAGACCGTCAAATCAAAGCACTAACCCGCCCGTGAGGCACAAAAGCAGTGAATTTTGAGCATACCAGGCAGGAAGTGGTGAAACCGCATGTAGAACACCACGGAACTTGAGCAGTTGGGCGAGTTCAGAGTGCTCCGATGCCGCAGCAGGGAGGGCACATAGAACGATCTCTCGGTGGTGCCTCGCATAGCCTTGAAATTCGAGTGCAATGGAAAATTGTTTTTTTATATTGGGCTTATTACGAGCGTAGTAATCAGAATTCTGTGAATGTTTCTTGAGTAGATTTCATTTTTTAGTTAGGGTTTCTCAAGTTTCGGAATTTCATTTTGTCTCCGTTCACATTACTCTTTGCTCTTTTATCCTAAAGATAAGGACAGTTATTTACTTCAACTCTTCTTCTCAACCCTACTCTCCCTCTCATCCTTACTCTCCCTCTCACCCTCACTCTCCCTCTCACCCCTACTCCCCCTCTCACCCCTGCACTCTCTCTCTCACTCCTATTCTCCCTGTCACCCCTACACTCTCCCTCTCGCCCCCTACACTCTCCCTCTTGCCCCCTACACTCTCCCTTTCGCCCCCTACACTCTCCCTCTTGCCCCCTACACTCTCCCTCTCGCCCCCTACACTCTCCCTCTTGCCCGCTACACTCTCCCTCTCGCCCCCTACACTCTCCCTCTCGCCCCCTACACTCTCCCTCTCACCCCTACTCCCCCTCTCACCCCTACACTCTCTCTCTCACTCCTATTCTCCCTGTCACCCCTACACTCTCCCTCTTGCCCCCTACACTCTCCCTCTCGCCCCCTACACTCTCCCTCTTGCCCGCTACACTCTCCCTCTCGCCCCCTACACTCTCCCTCTCGCCCCCTACACTCTCCCTCTCACTCCTACTCTCCCTCTCATCCCTACTCTCCCTCTCACCCCTACGAGCTACACTCTCCCTCTCACCCTACTCTCCCTCTCACCCCTAAGCTCTCCCTCTCACCCCTACTCATCTCTCCACCTCAGCGCACTCACCGAGTCAGCAGAGTTTTCAACCCTGAGAGCCAGCAAGTCGAACTTCTCCATCAGGCCGATCAGCAGGGGCTTCTGGTGCGAGTGCCTGGCCCAGTACCGGTCCAGCAGGCACTCGTTGAGAATTGCACTTCCAATCAGCCTCTGATAAGCCTCAGAAATCTTTGGAGTCACCTGGACAGTTTATTGGGATTAGGGTTCAGATAAACACCTATGTAAACATCGCATACTAATTTATAGTGTATCAGGTATGCTTCACACGGCTCACATTCTCTTCCACAGGTTTAGCGGCAATCACGCAGCTGAACAAGTCCAAAAGCCAGCGAGGACTCAGGATGACCGTGTTGGTGAGCACACTTGGCTCAGTGGCCGCCCGGTTGCCGCAGTACACTATCAGGCCGAGGTCGTGGAAGAAGTTCAAGGCCGGCAGAAGCTCATCTAGGGTGCTCAGGCCCTCCTCTTGGCCGATGCAGCTCAGCTGCGAGATGGGGGGAGCAGTTATTGGGTAGGTGATTTTGTACAACTCAGCCAGGTAATGAGTGACAATTACAGGTAGTAAGTAATGGGTTATTACAGGGGACTTGACCTAGATAATTATAGGTGGTGACGGATGCGCAACTACGACTGTAATCGTATATATGATTACAGTCGTTAAATGAGAATTATATGAGAATCAGAGATGAGAAGCAGAGATGAGAATCAGAGATGAGAATCAGAGATGAGTGTCAGAGATGAGTATCAGAGATGAGTATCAGAGATGAGTATCAGAGATGAGTATCAGAGATGAGAATCAGAGATGAGAATCAGAGATGAGAATCAGAGATGAGTATCAGAGATGAGAATCAGAGATGAGAATCAGAGATGAGAATCAGAAACGCGTGGACTTTTCGGTCACAAAAATTGAGCCAATTGAGCCATTTTAATTGAAGACCAGGTGCGCCTAAAAGACAGTGAGGTACTCAACAGGCCCTTGAGAGAGATTTGAGCAATAGTACAAAATTTCAATTAGTGTCAACCAGATTCAATAAAAGTATTTTGAAAAAGCACTCACTCGGTCCAACGAGATTATATTGTTCTTCTTGCGAACAAGTTGAGCAATCTGCTGCTCCAGTTTGAGCCACTTGAGCGGCACAACCTCTCCCATGTAGGGCTGGAAGCGGATTACTGACTCGCAGTGGCGTCTGAATGAAGCCATCTGTTTAGGGGCGTTTGAAGCAGTGAAAATCCGTTAAACTCATAGGCCTTTTCTCGGCAAAAATAGTTGGTTAGTTATTTAGTTATTTAGTTAGTTAGTTAGTTAGTTAGTTAGTTAGTTATTTAGTTAGTTAGTTAGTTAGTTAGTTAGTTAGTTAGTTAGTTAGTTAGTTAGTTAGTTAGTTAGTTAGTTAGTTAGTTAGTTAGTTACTTAGTTAGTTATTTAGTTATTTAGTTAGTTAGTTAGCTAGCTAGCTAGTTAGTTAGTTAGTTAGTTAGTTAGTTAGTTATTTAGTTAGTTAGTTAGTTAGTTAGTTAGTTAGTTAGTTAGTTAGTTAGTTAGTTAGTTAGTTAGTTAGTTAGTTAGTTAGTTAGTTAGTTAGTTAGTTAGTGAGTTAGTTAGTTAGTTAGTTAGTCAGTTAGTTAGTTAGTTAGTTAGTTAGTTAGTTAGTTAGTTAGTTAGTTAGTTAGTTAGTTAGTTAGTTAGTTAGTTAGTTAGTTAGTTAGTT
The DNA here is from genome assembly GCA_002269645.1 of Macrostomum lignano. Taxonomy (NCBI): domain Eukaryota; kingdom Metazoa; phylum Platyhelminthes; family Macrostomidae; genus Macrostomum; species Macrostomum lignano. The sequence continues at coordinate 215,863 of NIVC01000011.1, read as the reverse complement.
AGTTAGTTAGTTAGTTAGTTAGTTAGTTAGTTAGTGAGTTAGTTAGTTAGTTAGTTGGTTAGTTAGTTAGTTAGTTAGTTAGTTAGTTAGTTAGTTAGTTAGTTAGTTAGTTAGTTAGTTAGTTAGTTAGTTAGTTAGTTAGTTAGTTAGTTAGTGAGTTAGTTAGTTAGTTAGTTAGTTAGTTAGTTAGTTAGTTAGTTAGTTAGTTAGTGAGTTAGTTAGTTAGTTAGTTAGTTAGTTAGTTAGTTAGTTAGTTAGTTAGTTAGTTAGTTAGTTAGTTAGTTAGTTAGTGAGTGAGTTAGTTAGTTAGTTAGTTAGTTAGTTAGTTAGTTAGTTAGTTAGTTAGTTAGTGAGTTAGTTAGTTAGTTAGTTAGTTAGTTAGTTAGTTAGTTAGTTAGTTAGTTAGTTAGTTAGTTAGTTAGTTAGTTAGTTAGTTAGCTACTCACCTGCTCTTCACTTGGCCCGCTGCCAGCCTCAGCCAGGTCCAGTGCATAGAAGCTGTCAACAATGTTAGCAAAGTACGGCTTATACTGCAGCACCTCCTTGATCCGCAGGAAAATTCTGGCCACAGCGGCTTCAATTTCGACCGCAGTGCCGCCCAGCTCGTTGCGGTGCGTGCCGACTAGAAATATTGGCGGAGAAGCCGGCGGTTCCGTCTGTCGATCTGCTTCTAGAGGCTGCTGTTGCTGCTGCTGCTGCTGCTGTTGCTGCATGGTCTGCATGTGCACCAGACTGAACCAGTAGTCCATGTAGTCCAGCAAACTGAAAGAAGACCCGCCGACATGGCCACTGCTTCTGCTGCAGTTCGTTTCGTCCACCTCGTCTTGACGTTGGACGAACGGCACCTCAGTTTTGCCGTCCAGCTCGCAGCGCAGGTCGAACACGAACACGTACACCGCCCGGTGAGTCAGGAACATCTGGTGCATCGTGTGGTACAACGAGTGACCGTTGAAATCCCAGATGTTCAAGCGAACTCGTCGACGGGGCTGCGATAACGGCGTTTGTTGTTGCTGCTGCTGGAGCGCGGAGTCCACTAGTGAGGCTACGGAGTCGGGCAGGATCATGTGACTGCTGGCGCTGCTGGCCAGCCGTGGCCGGACCATCCTGGATGTCAGGTCGCCGACGCCGCCGCTGACTGAAAGACGCGACGAGCCGCCCACACTTGAGTCGAGGTCAGCCAAGTCCGCCACAGATGAGGCGGCCGTCAGGTTCACCTTGTAGGAACCTCCGGCGCCGCCGCCGCCGCTGCCACCAGCTGATGACGACAGCATCTGGACGATGTTCTCCGCCACGGCACTGTTCACCTCGTCTGATTAGTAGTTTTGGGGAGGGGGTTGGGGTGTCCAATTGAGTGTCTGCTGAGGCATTTGATACGCAGTGCTTGCGTGTGTCGTTTTTTAGGAACCATTTTTCCTGACGTAACTTCTCCTCAATTTTCACTTCCGATCTCCGTAACCTTCTAAGGCATATCTCTCCTTTTATTCTCGATTCTCTCTCGCCATCTATTGTCAACCCTTCTCTCTCTCCATCTATTGTCAAGCCTTCTCTCTCTCCATCTATTCTCAACCCTTCTCTCTCTCCATCTATTCTCAACCCTTCTCTCTCTCCATCTATTCTCAACCCTTCTCTCTCTCCATCTATTCTCAACCCTTCTCTCTCTATCTATTCCCAAACTTTCTCTCTTCTCCATCTATTCTCAAGCCTTCTTTCCATCTATTCTCAAACTTTTTTTCTCTCCATCGATTCTCAACCCTTCTCTCTCCATCTATTCTCAAAACTTCTCTCTCTCTCCATCTATTCTCAACCCTTCTCTCTCCATCTATTCTCAACCCTTTTCTCTTCATCGATTCTCAACCCTTCTCTCTCTCCATCTATTCTCAAGCCTTCTCTCTCTCCATCTATTCTCAACCCTTTTCTCTCCATCGATTCTCAACCCTTCTCTCTCTCCATCTATTCTCAACCCTTTTCTCTCTCCATCTATTCTCAACCCTTTTCTCTCTCCATCTATTCTCAACCCTTTTCTCTCCATCGATTCTCAACCCTTCTCTCTCTATCTATTCTCAACCCTTTTCTCTCTCCATCTATTCTCAACCCTTTTCTCTCCATCGATTCTCAACCCTTCTCTCTCTCTCCATCTATTCTCAAGCCTTCTCTCTCTCCATCGATTCTCAACCCTTTTCTCTCTCCATCTATTCTCAACCCTTTTCTCTCCATCTATTCTCAACCCTTTTCTCTCTCCATCTATTCTCAACCCTTCTCTCTCCATCGATTCTCAACCCTTCTCTCTCTCCATCAATTCTCAACCCTTCTCTCTCTATCTATTCCCAAACTTTCTCTCTTCTCCATCTATTCTCAAACTTTCTCTCTCTCCATCTATTCTCAACCCTTTTCTCTCCATCGATTCTCAACCCTTCTCTCTCTATCTATTCCCAAACTTTCTCTCTTCTCCATCTATTCTCAAACTTTCTCTCTCTCCATCTATTCTCAAGCCTTCTTTCCATCTATTCTCAAACTTTTTTCTCTCCATCTATTCTCAACCCTTCTCTCTCTCCATCTATTCTCAACCCTTTTCTCTCCATCGATTCTCAAGCCTTCTCTCTCCATCTATTCTCAACCCTTTTCTCTCCATCGATTCTCAACCCTTCTCTCTCTATCTATTCCCAAACTTTCTCTCTTCTCCATCTATTCTCAAACTTTCTCTCTATCCATCTATTCTCAAGCCTTCTTTCCATCTATTCTCAACCCTTTTCTCTCCATCGATTCTCAAGCCTTCTCTCTCCATCTATTCTCAACCCTTCTCTCTCCATCTATTCTCAAAACTTCTCTCTCTCCATCTATTCTCAACCCTTCTCTCTCCATCCATTCTCAACCCTTCTCTCTCCATCTATTCTCAAGCCTTCTCTCTCCATCCATTCTCAAGCCTTCTCTCTCCATCTATTCTCAAGCCTTCTCTCTCCATCTATTCTCAAGCCTTCTCTCTCCATCTATTCTCAAGCCTTCTCTCTCCATCTATTCTCAAGCCTTCTCTCTCCATCCATTCTCAAGCCTTCTCTCTCTCTTCATTTGTGAGCGCCAGTTGTGCCGGTGCAGCCAGATAGAAACCAGTAAGCCTCCTCCCCAGCTGCAGCCTCCAGGCCACCCTAGACTGGCTGTAGGGCCATTGTGCTCTTCAGGCCCAATCCAAAATACAATAGATGGGCCGAGAGAGAGAGAGTGAGAGTGAACACGCACATTAGAGAATTATTAGAGAAAGTGCAATCGAAGCATAATAGTGTTAGAAAAATCATTTGTCATCTTGTATAGTGCTGTAGCTGTGTTAGCAACTGCACTAATATCAATTAATTATTCAAATCCACATTTGTCTTCGGAACGGTGGACATTCAATTCTAACCTAATGAAAAACTACCCAAACTCAGCAGATCTCACTCAATTCTCAGCAGGTATCACTCTATTCTCAGTAGATCTCCCTCTAATCTCAATCGATGTCACTAATCTCAATTGATGTCACTAATCTCAATGGATGTCACTCTAATCACAATGGATGTCACTCTAATCTCAATGCATGTCCCTCTAATCTCAATGGATGTCACTCTAATCTCAATGCATGTCCCTCTAATCTCAATGGATGTCACTCTAATCACAATGCATGTCCCTCTAATCTCAATGGATGTCACTCTAATCACAATGCATGTCACTCTAATCTCAATGGATGTCACTCTAATCACAATGCATGTCACTCTAATCTCAATGCATGTCACTCTAATCTCAATGGATGTCACTCTAATTTCAATGCATGTCACTCTAATTTCAATGCATGTCACTCTAATTTCAATGCATGTCACTCTAATCTCAATGCATGTCACTCTAATCTCAATGCATGTCACTCTAATCTCAATGCATGTCACTCTAATCTCAATGCATCTCACTCTAATCTCAATGCATGTCACTCTAATCTCAATGCATGTCACTCTAATCTCAATGCATGTCACTCTAATCTCAATGGATCTCAATGGAACTCAATGAATCCAAGAGCCAGTCCGAGTCAGACAAAGCGTCAAAGCGATGCATTTCTATGCGCTTCACAAAAGTACAAAGAACCTATTGAGATCCGGGGATTATTTTTGTCGCTCAAACAATAATCTCGCATGACTGACTGCCTGGGGATTTGAGAGAGGGAAGGGGAGGCTGCGGATCAAGCCAGGGGTTTGGGAGCTGGGTTAGGAAGTGGGTAGCAAATCTTCATCACGAAAAAATCCCTTTTCTATGTAGGAATGGATAAAAATAGACGCGCATAAGCTGGAGAAATTGAGAATGTTAGCCGATAAAGGAACTCGCAGATGTAAAGAGTGGCTTGTTTACCTGCTGCCCCTATTTATACTAGAAAGAGGGAATTTCTGTCAGTCTCACTGAGTATCGGATTAGTTAATCTCAATAGCAGGTGTTAGCGTATACGGTAGGTTTGCGCAGGTAATTTCCAACTAGGTAGAAATGAACTGGACTGTGACTGCAATAAGTTGAGGAGCGGATCGGACTGCGTAGGAGTAAGAAAGAAGGAAATGACTTTGTGATGACTGCGAGAAGGAGAGGAGAGGAGAGGAGAGGAGAGGAGAGGAGAGGAGAGGAGAGGAGAGGAGAGGAGAGGAGAGGAGAGGAGAGGAGAGGAGAGCAAAATAATATACAAGATCTTCTACCCTGGTAGGCTTCGCAGCTATATCTACAGAAGCAAGTGTAGCCGATTTCCCAGAAACAGCTCCAGCCCAGCCTCACCGTCATCAAGGAAGGCCTGCTCGCCATCCAGCTCTCCACCGGAGTCCAGGCCAGCAGCAGCCACTCGTCTGGACGGATCGCCAAGAGACTCCAGATCCATCAGCTGGGTGGCGCTGCCCGATCGCAGGTCTCCAGCAGCCGCAGCAGCGGCAGCGGTGGCCCTCACCGCCTGCCAAGCCTGACCAGTCGAAGATTCTGCGTCGAACACGCAGGATGAGGACAGGTCGATGCACGAGTCCGGTTTTAGCGCGCTGTCGGGCCTGAGCAGAAGGTTCAGGATTTCAGGCGCAATGGACGCTTGCATGGTGCAGTTGGCTGCTGCCTGTTCACTGCCCGTCTGTCTGGGGTTCACCGCCTTCAGCCTCCTTTCCCTACCGTCTATCTCCATGTATTTCTGTCACCCTCTCTGTCTCCCTCTCTCTGTCTCCCTCTCTCTGTCTCCCTCTCTGTCTCCCTCTCTCTGTCTCCCTTTGTCTCCCTCTCTGTCTCCCTCTCTCTGTCTCCCTCTCTCTGTCTCCCTCTCTCTGTCTCCCTCTCTCTGTCTCCCTCTCTGTCTCCCTCTCTCTGTCTCCCTCTCTCTGTCTCCCTCTCTCTGTCTCCCTCTCTCTGTCTCCCTCTCTCTGTCTCCCTCTCTCTGTCTCCCTCTCTCTCTCCCTCTCTCTGTCTCCCTCTCTGTCTCCCTCTCTGTCTCCCTCTCTGTCTCCCTCTCTTTCTCTCTCACTGGCTCCCTCACTGGCTCCCTCTCTGTCTCCCTCTCTGTCACCCTCTCTGTCTCCCTCACTGGCTCCCTCTCTGTCTCCCTCTCTGTCACCCTCTCTGTCTCCCTCACTGGCTCCCTCTCTGTCTCCCTCTCTGTCACCCTCTCTGTCTCCCTCATTGGCTCCCTCTCTGTCTCCCTCTCTGTCACCCTCTCTGCCTCCCTCTCTGTCTCCCTCATTGGCTCCCTCTCTGTCTCCCTCTCTGTCACCCTCTCTGCCTCCCTCTCTGTCTCCCTCATTGGCTCCCTCTCTGTCTCCCTCTCGGTCTCTCTCTTTCTCTCTCTCTGTCTCCCTCACTGGGCTCCCTCCCACTCTCCATCTCCTTCTCTATCCTTCTATTCATCTCTCTCTTTATCCTAATCTCTACCTCTTTCTACCTACATCCCTGCTTCTTTCTATCTTCCTCTCTACCTCTGCCCCCATTTTTGAATCATTCCTTGGCCAACTTAGAATTACAAAACAATAGCTTAGGCATACGTATTGTATCTGACTACCTTACATCCCTAATATCTTGATTGCTAGCCGGCTCCCAGGGCAGCATCTGTCCAGACAGCTTCTTCATTATGGCTTGGTAATTATTAGTACGCCATCTCTCCCCTAGCAGTGCCCTGGAATCGCATTTTCGGCTAGCAACGTTGATTACTAAAGTACCCTGCTGAGTTGACTAGCTGAGCAAACACTGGAGTTTGGGGCGCCTCCGTGTGCTCAAGGCGCCTGTTTACTTTGCTATAACCTGTGTGTGCTCTCGTAGAATTGCTAATTAAGGCGGATAAGGTCGACTGAACTGAATTCTAATAAATCAATGGGGCAAAAAACTGCACAGGTTCAGAATTTGTTGTGTCGTACATTTTTGCAAAAATCGAATTTTCAACCATTTCATTGGTCAGTCTCTAACAGAATAAATATCAATTTATATGGCATACTCAATCTGCAATTGACCTTGTTTAGCTTGACTCCCCTTTCTCCCCAATCCTCCCCTCTCTCTCCCTTCCTCCCCTCTCTCCCCCTTCCTCTCCTCTCTCCCCTTCCTCCACTCTATCCCCTTTCCTCCCCTTTATCCCCTTTCCTCCCCTCTATCCTCCTTTCTCCCCTCTCTCTCCCTCCCCCTCTCCCCCTTCCTCCCCTCTCTCCCCCTTCCTCCCCTCTCCCCCTTCCTCTCCTCTCTCTCCCTTCCTCCCCTCTCTCCCCCTTTCTCTCCTCTCTCCCCCTTCCTCCCCTCTCTCCCCCTTTCTCTCCTCTCTCCCCCTTCCTCCCCTCTCTCCCCCTTCCTCCCCTCTCTCCCCCTTCCTCCCCTCTCTCCCCCTTCCTCTCCTCTCTCTCCCTTCCTCCCCTCTCTCCCCCTTCCTCCCCTCTCTCCCCCTTCCTCCCCTCTCTCCCCCTTCCTCCCCTCTCTCCCCCTTCCTCCATTCTCTCCCCTTTCTCTCCTCTCTCTCCCTTCCTCCACTCTCTCCCCCTTCCTCCCCTCTCTCCCCCTTCCTCTCCTCTCTCTCCCTTCCTCCCCTCTCTTCCCCTTCCTCCATTCTCTCCCCCTTTCTCTCCTCTCTCTCCCTTCCTCCACTCTATCCCCTTTCCTCACCTTAATCCCCTTTCCTCCCCTCTATCCTCCTTTCTCCCCTCTCTCTCCCTCCCCCCTCTCCCCCTTCCTCCCCTCTCTGCCACCTCCTCGCCTCTCTCCCCCTTCCTCCATTCTCTCCCCCTTCCTCCCTCTCTCCCCCTTCCTCCATTCTCTCCTCCCCTCTCTCCCCCTTCCTCCCCTCTCTCCCTCTTTCTCCCCTCTCTCCCCCTTCCTCCCCTCTCTCCCCCTTCCTCCCCTCTCTCCCCCTTCCTCCCCTCTCTCCCCTTCCTCCATTCTCTCCCCCTTCCTCCATTCTCTCCCCCTTCCTCCCCTCTCTCCCCCTTCCTCCCCTCTCTCCCCCTTCCTCCATTCTCTCCCCCTTCCTCTCCTCTCTCTCCCTTCCTCCCCTCTCTCCCCCTTCCTCCATTCTCTCCCCCTTCCTCTCCTCTCTCCCCCTTCCTCCATTCTCTCCCCCTTTCTCTCCTCTCTCTCCCTTCCTCCACTCTATCCCCTTTCCTCACCTTAATCCCCTTTCCTCCCCTCTATCCTCCTTTCTCCCCTCTCTCTCCCTCCCCCCTCTCCCCCTTCCTCCCCTCTCTGCCACCTCCTCCCGTCTCTCCGCCTTCCTCCCCTCTCTGCCACCTCCTCGCCTCTCTCCCCCTTCCTCCATTCTCTCCCCCTTCCTCCCCTCTCTCCCCCTTCCTCCCCTCCCTCCCCTTCCTACCCTCTCTCCCCCTTCCTCCCCTCTATCCCCCTTCCTCCCCTCTCCCTCCCCCCTCTCTCCCCCTTCCTTCCCTCTCTGCCACCTCCTCCCGTCTCTCCCCCTTCCTCCTGTGACTTTTACGAGCACCCAGACTACCACTTTAGGCCAAAGCGCACCAAATTATGCTCAATAAAACTCACCCTCCAAAGGCGCCCAGCAGCGCTCGTTTCAGCGAGGATTTTCCAGCGCCCGGCGGACCCAACAGCATCAGCCGGGTGCGGTAGGTTGGCTTGGTGCCCGACTCGCAGGCCCTGTGGTAGGCCTCCAGTGCGCCCAGCCCGCGGCTGATGATCTCCATGGGGGTTTCGTCTGGGCGGAGTGGAGAGGCGAGAGATTCTTGACCAAGAGGAAGATGTCTATCTATCTATCTATCTATCTATCTATCTATCTATCTATCTATCTATCTATCTATCTATCTATCTATCTATCTATCTATCTATCTATCTATCTATCTATCTATCTATCTATCTATCTATCTATCTATATATCTATATATCTATCGATCTATCTATCTATCTATCTATTTATTTATCTATCTATCTTCTTTTTTGCCTTCAGCTTTCTATATATTTAGCAAATTCTTTTACAAAAACTTTAGCCATTCTAAATATCGTTCAGAAGAAAGTGATGCTGAACATTCACTTCAGAGTGAATTAAAAATAGCAAGGTACAGCTTTTTTAGGCTGGCAATCATGGCTCACTGTAAATAGCTTGCATAATTACTAGGGGCAAAAAAATAGCCTGTAGATTTCATCTCCTTTGCTATTCATCTCGAGTTACTCGCCTTTGCTGTTATTCTGCAACAAGTCTCAAAAACATTCGCAGACTGAAACACTCACTTGTCGGCACACTGGTGACCTGCCGGGTGCTGCCATAGACATCCAGCAGCAGCCAGAAGGGCCGCTGAGCGGCCTGGCGCATCGGCAGGTAGGACAGCAGCGAGCCGCGGTGCTCCCCGTCCACAAAGTAGTGCAGCTGGCCGGAGGTGTTCAGGTGCAGCGTGAGCCGCCCGCCACTGTGCAGCTCGCCTTCGGGCACCGGCTGGACCCAGACGGCATCCTCGTCTGGCCAGTCGGCCGGCGGGTAAGAGTATCTCGGCAGACGGCCCTGCAACGACTGCGGATTCAGCGTGGTGACGCCGACTCGAAGTCCGCCGGCGGATGAGTCCTCGAGTTCCCGACGTTTTTCCCGACGCTGCTTCTGCTGCTGCTGCTGCAGTTCGAAGCTGGCCCACTGGTTGAGTTGCAACGGTTCAGCTGAGAAAGCCACAGCTTCGCATTCGCAGCTGTCTCGGCGTCTGGCTGACAGTCTGTCATCCGCGATTGACAGGCCGGCGCCGCAAACTCGGTGGAGACGGAGCGGTGCAGCGGCAGGTGATGGCTGCTGCATTCTGGACCCAGCCTCCGATGAAGCTGCGGCGCTGTTTCGCGGTCCGCTAGGCATGAATGATGATGAAGCATGTACCAGAATAACTATTTAAATTGATTAGGTCTAAATTAAATATATTTGCATGCCATCAATGTTTTTTATTGCTAAAATTTTATATTTAATAATTCTCATGTAATAATTATAATCGATTTTATAGAAATTTCCGAAATAAATTTAGAAACCAATATGTATAGAATCTTCATTTCAATTAAATTTATATATCTTGTCCCTAATGGTAGAACAATTTTTTATACTATTTACTCTGTATATTTACTCATAAATTTAAACGATCATTACATGTATAACGAATTGAATATAGTAAGGAAAAGTCTATGAGATTACAATCTAGTCAGGTCTAAACCAAGAATATTTTCTAGTTAAAACTGATTCTAGTTAATAAGGCATTGGTCTGTAATGGGTTTTATCATAATACAAAACAAGTAATCACGAGTAATTTTGTTCTGTTGAACATTGGATAATAAAAATCAGAATAGCTAACTATTTGAAAACAGCTCTTTTTTAATTCTTTCGAATGTGTCTGGAAACCTACATGACTGATATGAAAAATAACAAATAGCATTTTAGAGAAATATTCGAACATGAGCATCTACATTCCTTATTAATAACATAGAGCGAAGTAATTATCAGGTATTTCACGTCCACCTGACACTCACTCATTAACAATGTTTAAATATAAAATTGTAGAAATATACCACCAAAAAACAAAAAATACCTTTGTTGAATATTTTTCTTTTGTAGGGTTACGTAAAGAATCACTTCTCTTAAAATTTGATTGGGTAGCATAGCATGTTCGGCTGGAATTAAATCATTTTGTCAAGTTTGCGAAAAAACATTTAAAGAAATGAAGTTAAAATTATGTTTACAATAACGTACGAGTTTAAACAAAACCTACTAAATTTAGTGCATATATAATTTTATGTATTAAACAACTGTATTATCATCGTTACTGAAATTCATGTAGAACTTTAAAAATAAAATATTTTTTGCTAATATATATATCTGTCTTCTTGGTCGCATAGGATTCGTTTATGGCCGTTTTGGAGCCTTTTCAAGAGGAATCGATCGCTTAGTTTTTTCGATCACTACCTAACATTGACTTATCAAAAATCACGATTGATCACAATTGATCACAATTGATAATCATAATGTTACCAAATTAACACTTTGTATCATACTTTTAAATTTATCTTTATCTATAGTGAACCTTACAAAGGGATGCAATTTTATTCAAAACTTTCCTTTGCTACGTATATATACACGAAAAGCATTACTATAATCTTTGCTAAATCCATTACCATTAGTGCTTTCTTTTGAGGCCTAAAATAGAGTGCTAAGGCTTTTTTTCTGAAGTATGAGATTTTAGAATTAAAAAAATACTGTCTTGTATTTAACCATTGATTTATATCTGGGCTAACCATTATGGAATAGTTAGCAGTAAGTTTTTTGTTTTTATAAAATTTTAGCATCGTTAGAAAACTTTTCATCATCATGAAGTAGAAGTGTTAAGCTAGATATATGCATTTTTTGCTAAATCAAGTAGCACTAGTGCTTTCAAAGTTACAAGTTAGCTATAATTCTTAAAATTGTTTTCAATTCAACTTCACTATGTAAGCTAAAATATTTGTTGATCTAAACTTTTTACTTGTTTATTGGTGATCATATTTCTATTGGAATATAGAAATTCTATTCTTTAAGTAAACATTTATTAGAAAAACTGGTTGACTGGCTAAAAATCAAAAATAGGAATATGACTTAAGATTTATTTTATAATTTTATCTATAATTTCAGCATTAGATAGATTTGACGTTTATAGGTAAATAGGTAACTATATACCTTAACTCAAGATAATTCTTTTAATTGACATCCGCAGCTAAACTGTTAACTGCTCGGAAAATCTGATTAATCTAGCCTTACCAACTAGGCTGGTGACGCAATATTCGTCGTTCTAAACAGTAAATTCGCGAACCTACATGGCGCTCAACTTAGCCAGTCTGTCAGCTGAGTTGGACTATGTGGACCAGGCTGCACGAGATGTGCTGGATCGCAACGCTCGTGAAGCGCACGATCGCATGGCCAATGAGCGGCGAGATGAGCTCAATCGAGTCCTGCGGCGAGTTGATAATGTGAGATTCGTTCTTAAGAGTGCTCAAATTTTTGTTGCCTTAGGGGACCTCAGGCATCCAATTTTTATTTGTCGCCCTTGTTATCTACTTTGTCTCCCCAGTTATCTACTTTATTTACCCTGTTATGTACTTTGTCTCTCTTGTTATCTACCTTGTTATCTACTTTGTCTCCCTGCTATCTACTTTGTCTCCCTGCTATCCACTTTGTCTACTCTGTTATCTACTCCCGTCGAACGTTTCACCCGGAATTTTTTCCGGAATTTTGTGATCCGGGCCCGATTTTTAATTGATTTCCGGGTGAAGGCCCGGATCAGCTTTTTTGGCCCGGAACAGCCCCTTGTTCCGGAAAAAAATCCGGAAATATGATCCGGAAAATTTTCGGGAAAAGGAAAGCTGTTCCGGTCTGATTTTCCGGAATTTTTCACCCGGAACACTATGGAATTCTGGGTGTAGACCCGAATTTCAGTAGTGTTCCGGGTGAAAATGTTCCGGGTGAGATTTCGGGAATTGAGTCGGAATTCCCTAGTGATCCGGACCAACTGATCCGGAAAATTCACCCGGATCAGCTCCCTTGACCCGAATTTCAGCCAAGTTCCGGGCGAAGCTGATCCGGGAAAATTTCGGGACTTGAGTCGGAATTCCCTAGCGATCCGGACCAAATAATCCGGAAAATTCACCCGGATCAGCTCCCTTGACCCGAATTTCAGCCAAGTTCCGGGCGAAGCTGATCCGGGAAAATTTCGGGACTTGAGTCGGAATTCCCTAGCGATCCGGACCAAATAATCCGGAAAATTCACCCGGATCAGCTCCCTTGACCCGAATTTCAGCCAAGTTCCGGGCGAAGCTGATCCGGGAAAATTTCGGGACTTGAGTCGGAATTCCCTAGTGATCCGGACCAAATAATCCGGAAAATTCACCCGGATCAGCTCCCTTGACCCGAATTTCAGCCAAGTTCCGGGCGAAGCTGATCCGGGAAAATTTCGGGACTTGAGTCGGAATCAATCCGGCATCCATTATATAAGTTCCATGGGGATTTTGAGAGGAAGCCTCCGATGGAAAACCGCTGAATACAGACCCCAGCAAATGGCTATCCCATCAGGCAATCCCTGGCATCCATTTGGTCAACGGCGCTAATTCCTCTTGGAAAGCGAGGGGTAATAAAGCCTCGAAATTGCAATGTGAATTGATCTGCTTTTCGGCGGCTCTGTAGCGTCCGTAATGTGAGGCTGAGCCCATCCTCCGTACAGGTGACAATTGAAAAATTGTTGCGCCCTGTTTGTGTGCGAGAGGTTTGACTTCCACTGGCATGTAGTCTATCACAGCTGCTTAGTGTGTCAACGGGCTGAATGATTCTATCGTCATATTTGACGCTTAGAAGCATAAAATCAGCCAACCATATTGTTTGGCACAGCTGGGTGTCTAGACGGAGACTGTGGCATGGTTCCAAATAGCTCTAACTGGCCCAGTATGCAAAGCAGCTTTCCTATTAAGATAGACGCTAATCCGATTTTTGTCGGTACATGCTTCCAGTGGTTTGTCTAAGGCGTTTGCAGTTGCACCAGCCGTGAGCAGATCACGTCTAGAGTAGTCTATACGGACTACTATGGTCGGTAACCATATCGTGTGGCTCAAGGCAGCTGATAAGCTGACCTGCGATGGATAATCAATCCTCGCTTCTGTTGTGGCTCAAGGCAGCTGATAAGCTGACCTGCGATGGATAATCAATCCTCGCTTCTGTTGTGGCTCAAGGCAGCTGATAAGCTGACCTGCGATGGATAATCAATCCTCGCTTCTGTTGTGGCTCAAGGCAGCTGATAAGCTGACCTGCGATGGATAATCAATCCTCGCTTCTGTTGTGGCTCAAGGCAGCTGATAAGCTGACCTGCGATGGATAATCAATCCTCGCTTCTGTTGTGGCTCAAGGCAGCTGATAAGCTGACCTGCGATGGATAATCAATCCTCGCTTCTGTTGTGGCTCAAGGCAGCTGATAAGCTGACCTGCGATGGATAATCAATCCTCGCTTCTGTTGTGGCTCAAGGCAGCTGATAAGCTGACCTGCGATGGATAATCAATCCTCGCTTCTGTTGTGGCTCAAGGCAGCTGATAAGCTGACCTGCGATGGATAATCAATCCTCGCTTCTGTTGTGGCTCAAGGCAGCTGATAAGCTGACCTGCGATGGATAATCAATCCTCGCTTCTGTTGTGGCTCAAGGCAGCTGATAAGCTGACCTGCGATGGATAATCAATCCTCGCTTCTGTTGTGGCTCAAGGCAGCTGATAAGCTGACCTGCGATGGATAATCAATCCTCGCTTCTGTTGTGGCTCAAGGCAGCTGATAAGCTGACCTGCGATGGATAATCAATCCTCGCTTCTGTTGTGGCTCAAGGCAGCTGATAAGCTGACCTGCGATGGATAATCAATCCTCGCTTCTGTTGTGGCTCAAGGCAGCTGATAAGCTGACCTGCGATGGATAATCAATCCTCGCTTCTGTTGTGGCTCAAGGCAGCTGATAAGCTGACCTGCGATGGATAATCAATCCTCGCTTCTGTTGTGGCTCAAGGCAGCTGATAAGCTGACCTGCGATGGATAATCAATCCTCGCTTCTGTTGTGGCTCAAGGCAGCTGATAAGCTGACCTGCGATGGATAATCAATCCTCGCTTCTGTTGTGGCTCAAGGCAGCTGATAAGCTGACCTGCGATGGATAATCAATCCTCGCTTCTGTTGTGGCTCAAGGCAGCTGATAAGCTGACCTGCGATGGATAATCAATCCTCGCTTCTGTTGTGGCTCAAGGCAGCTGATAAGCTGACCTGCGATGGATAATCAATCCTCGCTTCTGTTGTGGCTCAAGGCAGCTGATAAGCTGACCTGCGATGGATAATCAATCCTCGCTTCTGTTGTGGCTCAAGGCAGCTGATAAGCTGACCTGCGATGGATAATCAATCCTCGCTTCTGTTGTGGCTCAAGGCAGCTGATAAGCTGACCTGCGATGGATAATCAATCCTCGCTTCTGTTGTGGCTCAAGGCAGCTGATAAGCTGACCTGCGAGGGGTAATAAAGCCTCGCTTTGATGAGACAACTTATCTGCTTTTCGGCGGCTCTGTAGCGTCCGTAATGTGAGGCTGAGCCCATCCTCCGTACAGGTGACAATTGAAAAATTGTTGCGCCCTGTTTGTGTGCGAGAGGTTTGACTTCCACTGGCATGTAGTCTATCACAGCTGCTTAGTGTGTCAACGGGCTGAATGATTCTATCGTCATATTTGACGCTTAGAAGCATAAAATCAGCCAACCATATTGTTTGGCACAGCTGGGTGTCTAGACGGAGACTGTGGCATGGTTCCAAATAGCTCTAACTGGCCCAGTATGCAAAGCAGCTTTCCTATTAAGATAGACGCTAATCCGATTTTTGTCGGTACATGCTCCATTGGTTTGTCTAAGGCGTTTGCAGTTGCACCAGCCGTGAGCAAATCACGTTGTCACGGCTGCTAACAAGAGTACCGGATCCCGGTATTCCGCCACTCTCTGGAAGGGGCCTTTGGATAGAAAGGCCCAAGCGATTGAAGCGACTGCTTTGGCGCGTGTGCCATCGCAGCAACCGCAGCCGTCACGATGCCCGTCATGCACCACAATGATGGATCAGATTCGGGCCCAAGGCGAAGCCGAGGACGAACTGTGTAAGTTTTTTATGCATATACTAGAAGACGTTAGCAGCCTCGTATATATATAAGTGTTGTTGATTCTTAAGTTTGAATCTGCTTCGCCACTCTCCTCATTTTTATGTACTTAATAGGCCATCAATTGAGCGGAGTTCGTGAAAAGCTGTCGGAGGCTCAAGCCGAAAATCGTCAGATGAAAGCTGAAGTTCTTCGATTGGAAGCTATCTCCGCTACGAGCTCGTCGGAATCCGACACGACCGTGGCGAGAAGCCAGGCAGTGCTCTTTCAATCTCGGCCAGCCGCAGAGCGGCAAAAGAAGGCGGACCAGGTGAAGGCGCGACGAATCGCCAGTGCTGCCGAAAATGAGGGGCCGACTTCTGGAAACATATATTTCCAGATGGCGAGCTACTCGAGGAGTGAAATGCGGGCGATGTCCAAGATCGAGTGCATAACACCACCACCGCATTTATTTGCAATTAATTTCTAGCTTTTTGTTAAGGCCAAATTTGCTGGATTCGATTTCATTAGAAACGCTCTTCGAGACATTGGCTGTCTACATTTATGAGCCCTGATAGGTCCTGGAAAATGAGACAAAAGTCGTTCCTTAATTTTTGCGGAGATCTTTACAATTCTTAAGCAAGTGAATAGACAAGTCAGCTGACTTGAGGTAACTAGCTAATTAGCTGTATAGCGAGTGACCCACCTGACAGATGCAATCAGAGGTAGGCGATGGGGATCCCTGAAGAGTAGCCAATGTCGCGATAAGGTATATAAAACCGTATACGGCTTCAA